>JBBMOC010000112.1:638229-673150 GCA_037975185.1 Centropyge bicolor | reverse complement strand
GACCGGTTGCTCTTAATATTGAGCTGCAGTATTGACACTCTGCTGCTGTTCACACTGACTGTCCTGCTTGTTTTCCCATGATGCACTGTGTTCACCACAGGCTGTGGATGCGGCGTCTCTGCTGCGTCTCTTCCTGAACTTCGACCTGCTGGACGCTGCGGCCGAGCTGGTGTTGGAGTACGTGGACGCTCTGCTGGGCCGAGGACACCAGTACTTCGGAATAGATGTACGAGTACTTCAGATACTACAGACAGCCTGTTCACTTTACTTCATGTCATTTAGCTCTGATGTCGTTTCACTGTGAAGCTGGAGCCCCAGTTTGTTTAATGTGTGTATCGTGTGTGTGTGTGTGTGTTTCAGAGGCCTCTGTCTGCCACCTCGTCCTCAGTTTGGCTTCCGTACACGTCGATCGATCAGCTGCTTCAGACTCTGAACGAGACTCAGACCAACAGCAGCGTGAGTCGTCATCACTTCCTGTTTACGTCTAACTGCCTCAGATGTTCACGGATCAAAGTGCTTTGTCATGTTTCTGTATATAAGCTGTTTATTTAGCTTCATGTGGAAACATGTTTAAACAGAGAATTGAACCAGCTGCTGTTAATGAACCCTCACTTTCTCTTTTCAGATTTATAACAAGGTTCGAGACAAACTGGACGATTATCACAAACTGGTGGCGCAGACGTCCAAACGACGGCTCATCACTCAATAAACTCACGACTTGTTGGGTCACATGACGACTCCGAGCGATCAGAGAATCTCTGCTGAAACTGAATATTCATATTTTTGTACCATTTCAAAGATGTTTTAAGAGTTTTTTTTCTGATCTGCTTCACTTATTAAACAAGTTGTAAATATTCAGTGTTTTCTTCTTCACACTTTGCAAATGTGTTCAGTTTTATAATAATCGCCTGTTTTCTACTCGTCGTGTTTTTTCCATCTGAGCTGTAAATGGTGATAAAATTAAAGTTTTCTTTGCATTTCATCGAGTGTGTTGTTAATAAACAGCATTTACTTATTTCTGGACACCCAAACCTTTTTCTTACAATAGCGCCGCCATGTGGCCAGGTAGTCTGAACTGTTGTGTTCTTGTTGAGCTGTGGATTAATAAGAGTTTGGTTTGTGCATCAGCACCAGAAACCATGTGACCAATCGGCAGCAGTGAGCCAATGATGGAGCGGCGTCCACCTGAAATTTATGATTTACTAATTATTATTGAACACAAAACCTGCTGTTTGGGTCTTTTTCCACCTGATCGAACGTTTGTTACCTTTAAGTGTTACTTGATGTCTGTTAGACATCAGCCAGCAGGGATTGGTTTGTCATAGCTGAAGGGGAGGAGTTGACTACAGAAACTGGTGGACGCTCTGAAGTCGTAAGTGCACGTGTAATTCCAGTTACTGTCAGAAGGGGGAGACAAAAGCTCCACACGGCAGCTTTAAAACAGAATCATTGAAACACAAACAGTGGAGATTAGTCATCGGCCATTTCATGATGGAGGCTGAGGAAAAACTACAGATCCCAGTTCAGGTCAAAGTAGCTTAGCTTAGCATAAAGACTGGAAACGGAGAAGCTGCTAGTCTGGCTCAGTCTAAATGTGACCAGCTCTGATGAGCAGGTTGTTTCTGCTGTTTTTCAGTGCTGGAGTGTTTCTCTGTGTAGTAACTTCCTGGAGTCGTCTTGTCACTCCAGGCTGCCAGGTGCCTGTCTGTATGCTAAGCTAAGCTAAGCTAAGCTAAGCTAGGCAGCTGCTGCCTGTGCTCCACCTTCCAGTGTATTGTCTTCTAACTGGAGCGTCACTATGAGTGACAGAAGAAGAAGATTCACTCAATGTGCAGCAGGACAACAAACCTGACGTCTGAAGGCTTTCAACACTCTGAGCGACGTGTCCCTTTACTTTTGACCAACAATCGAGTCAAATACACGTGACAACACGAGCGAATCATGAGCCGAGATAATGAGACGGACACGAAGCGTCTTGTCCACCAGTACAAATAAAAACAGAACAGACATTTATTGTGCCAGAATCTACTGTACATATTCAGAAACATAATGTGGTACCATGTCGTCCTTTGATACTGAATTACAGCAGCATGTAGTGAATCATATAAAAAAGGCTAAATGGAATGCTTTGTTCAGTAATACTGATTTGTACCATATAAGGAGGAGGAATGCAGCGCAGCTTTCTCAACGTCGAACCGTCGCTCTGCTCAGTGAGTCAACATCCGAGGTATCACATGACCGGAGGAACAAACTGCTATAAGGCCAGTACCTAGGTTGGTCTGCGCAGGTCCACCTGAGCAGGTGACCACACAGGAAGTCATTAAGTCTTTAATGAGACACTCGGTCAGGTGGAGTCTGTCACTGCGGCTCCGTGTGGGAATATAAAGAAGCTCCGTCCGAGCGTCGCGTTAACAAACAGGAAGTACAAGGTGCGTGTCACACAGTGCTTTTGGTGGGCAGCTCCGTGCTGTTGTGTCGTGTCTTGCGTGACGTGCCGTCGTCTCGCGGCCGGGCCTTCTGCAGGTTGGACATGGCGGCGGTGCGCTCGATGTCGATGAGGGCGTAGAGCTCGGTGCGGCGGGTGGGGGTGGTCGGGGGTAGCGGCGACGTGGGAGTGCGTGGCGTGTGGGGGTTGCTGCCGTCCGAAGCGCCCTTGTTCCCAGCGTTGTTGTCCATCTCCACTTCGATGTAGTTGAGGGTTTTGGGCGGCTCCGAGTGGCCCGACAGCGGCGGCCGGCGGAAGTCGAAGTTGAAGATGGTGGGTCCGTCGGCGCGGCGCCGGGCCGTGTCGGGCCGGTGGGCGCTGAGGGGCGCCGTCACGTTCTCCGTGTTGACGTAGTTGTGTGAGGACTCGAGGGCGGCGGACAGCGGGTGGGAGTACGAGTGGTGCAGCAGGCTGTGGTGGGGATGGTGGTTGTAGCCGTTGAGCGACGGCGTCTTCAGGCCGCTGCAGCCGTTCTCCTCCTCCTCCGAGCTCGGCTTCCTCGCCTCCCAGACCGGCGGCAGCGCCGGCAAGTTCTCGTAGTCCAGCAGAGCGGTGCGCCTCTGGGCCGAGTTGTTGACATTCTGCAGGTCGGGGGTGAGGGGAGGCGGGCGGTGGCGGCGAGGAGCTGCGGAGGGATTAGAGGAGGAGCCGTTGGAGAGCGGGGGGGGCGGCTCGGCCTCTGAGGGGGCCTCTGTGTGGCCGTTAGTCTCTCGGGGCTCCTCGGCCTCCTTGGCCTCCTGCTGCCTCTTCTCCTTCTCCATCAGCTGCCTCTGAACGGGGGTGGGGCCCAGCACGAAGCGAACCCCCTGAGGCTCCAGCAGCACCTGGGGCTCCGGCTGGGCGGGCGGGGCCGGCGGCTCGGTGCGGACCCTCGGAGGAGGCGGGGGGGTTGGAGGACACTGAGACTGGGGAGAGGTGGGACTTTCCAGGGGGGTGGTGACGGTCAGCGGGCTGGGCTGCTCCTCCAGGAGCCCCGTGGTGTTCACGTAGGTGTGAACCTGCAAAGACGAGAGCAGAGCTATGAGTGCGCCATCACTTCATGACCACACCAGACATGTACAGGTCTTTAACTTGTGACATTCTGTATCTGACACAGACGGTCCAGTGTTTCCTGACCCTGATCAAAAGAGACAAACAGGCCTGCGGATACAGATGGACTCACTAAAGGGGACTTTTCTGGAAACCTGGTTTCTCCTGTTTGTTGAATTACACTAAAACTGTGTCACAGTAAAAGTATCCACAAACAGGAGGAGGCGATACTTAAATACTTCATGCCTGAGTATCAGTCGTTTCAATGGCTCCTGTTTGCTGTGCAGGTGCATCGTGGGTAATGTTAGTTTTATTTCAATTTACATATCTTATTTTGAAAGCCAGCTCTTCCAGATCTGAACTTCCTGCCTGCAGATACAGGTCTTGGTGGTAGACCGGGTTTTATTCTGATCCCAGCGGTCAACACAGTGACAAAGCAGTGAAATCCAGTAAAATATAAATACACAGTACTGAGACTACAGTGGTCCTGACAGTGAGTATTTGGACCATGCTGATCTGTGTGTCCTGTCTGAATGACCACTAACACTGGGTGTTAACATGAGAAGAGGAAGTGTGTGTTACCGCCTCGTCAGCCACCAGCAGGGGGTGTGTGGACTCCTCTCCCACCGACGGCAGGCGCGTGCTGGCAACAGACGGGTGACGGGTGGACGGGTGAGACGGAGCCTCACCCACAGACGGGATCCTGGTGACACCGTTGGGAACTGTGGGCACCGAGTAGCCCAGAGCTGCCGGGACAAAGCCAGCACAGACAGACAGGTGATTTCCACATGTAACAAACAGACATGAAGCACAAAGACACAACTTTCTTCAGATGTTGAACAGTAGTGTTTCAGTCTCCTCTGTAATCTGTTATTTCTGTTGCTGTCGTACTTTCATGTATCGTTTTCATGCCTTCTTGTATTTTATCCTTTAAAAGGTCTGCTGTCTCTCTTCATCTCCACTGACATGTCTTTCTTGATGCAGCACACGCAGTGTGTGAGCAGCGTACCTGCAGGAGTGTGTGCTGCCTGCTGGTTGGGCTCCAGCACCGCCTCCTCCACCACACTGATGCTGTGGCTGTGCATCACCTCCTGCAGCATGTTGAAGATCTCTTCAGCTCGGGAACATTTGAAGGCAAAAATACCTGAGAGGAGAGAAGACACAGCAGAGTGAGTGTGGACAGAAGAACCAGGTGATGTGAGCTGATCCACGTCAGACCCTGTCCACCTTCCTGGATCCATCCCTCGATGCTGATCAGATCACGGTACGTGTCATCACCAGCGCAGTTTCACCTCATTCATTCATCATGTGTAATTCACTGTGAGTCAGCAGCAGAGTTTCTACACGTTGGTGATGTTAACAGGTTAAATACTGACAGAGCACACAGTCCCTTCATTAGCTACCATCAGTGTCATCCAGTCAGGGTCAGGGTCAGGGTCAGGGTCAGGGTCAGGGTCAGGGTCAGCATGTGTCACAACAGCGTTTCTAACATTTACTATATAACCATCTGGATCAATGGAGTCCGTATAAGATGTTGCTCCAGAAAAAGACAGTAAAATGGGACCTTTTCTCACA
This sequence comes from Centropyge bicolor, assembly GCA_037975185.1. NCBI lineage: Eukaryota > Metazoa > Chordata > Actinopteri > Pomacanthidae > Centropyge > Centropyge bicolor. The sequence continues at coordinate 668,061 of JBBMOC010000112.1, read as the reverse complement.
TGATGTGAAACAGCTGAGTTAATACACAGACCATGCCGTGACAGTTCCTGTGACACTACCTGTGCCATGTGATGTGAACGCAGCATTAGCTGACCAGTCTCTGTACACATCATTCATTCATCACTGCATAGCGTCTCTGTTCAAATCAACACACGAGCTGAGGCCTTCACAGAGAGCAGAGCTGCCCCAGGAGAGCTGTGAGCAGACACACCAACACACCACACACAGACCATGGTTCTGAGCATCTGAGGATGTGACACTGGCTGGCTCGTCACTGGTGTCACAGTGAGCCCTGAGGGAAACAGCCTGTGAGTGAGTCTGGACAGTGTCGTGGACTGCAGCTGTGTGGACAGGTACCTTGTCCCGTCTGGCAGCGCCGGCCGCTCTCAAACGAAAACAGGTTGGAGTCATAACCATAGCGCCGCAGACACAGGTAAGGCCACCTGACATCATCACGGCGATGAGTGTGGAGGACAAGCTCGGCATCGGTCAGCTCCATCACACCTGAGCCCAACTCGTTCCCATCGTCGTCCACGTTTATCACCTGGACAGAGACAGAAGCAACAACACACACACGTCATCGTACAGATGTCACATATCCTAAGACGTGTTTCTCTCTCTCACATCACAGTGCAGTGAATATGTCAGGGTTCTGGACTGATGGTCAGTCTTGATGAATGGATCAAAGCCAGCTGGACCCAGTGGAGGTGGAGGGAGAGGGGAGGATGACTCCGCCCCCTGCAGCCTCAGACTGCTCCACCTGAAGAGTGTGAGCGCGGCAGGTCGCAGGTCTCTGCTTCCTGTCCCTGTTCGACCAGCTCTGCTTCCTGCAGACCACTCTCTTAATCTTGTCATGACACTTCGCGGTACTCATTTTTATGTCATTATATTTTCTGTGCAATATTTCACTTCATTGATTTGAATTCAATTCTCTGACTACAGTGCTGTTGAAATGTGTTAGCACTTTTTTGACTGCTTAAGTTGTAAACACTTTTATATTTCTCTGGTTAATACTTTTTGGGATAACTACATTGTTAACACTTTCCAGTCCTCTCTTCTTGTGCTTATTTACTATGTGTAAACTCTATCCCCATTGCAGCACAAATAAAGGAATATCTTATCAAGTCACTGTGGACTGAGCACTTTCTCCACTTTGCTTTTCACTGTCAGCAGATCAGTGGACAGGCCTGAAGAACATAATGGTTAGTCAGTGCTCGACTTCACACAATGTCCTTCAATGTTAATTAGTTATTGGAGTTATTCACCCTAAAACAAACTGCGGTCTGGTGATTAAATTATGAATGCTGGTGAATCCTGGTCACATGAAGAGGCATGGAAACAACAGAGAGTGTGCTGGGATGAAGAGGAGCTGAGAAAGGAGCAGAGTTTGCGAAAGCTCCCAGCCATCATTAGTGAATAATCCAGGGTGTGGGCCGACAGACTCTGAGTGACTGCGAGCTGACTGTCGAGGCAGGCCGAGGCAGGAACTCACCTTGAATTTGCTTTGATGATTATCTGGAATCGACTCTTTCTCTGGACAGCTTAAACAGCTACCCATGGCTTCTTCAGAGCACCATCTGATGTCTGGAAAGAACACACACATGTTGACTGACAGCAGCAGGAACCGAAAGCCTCGGATATTAAAGTGACGTTTCAGTGTGAAGGTGTGCTCACCTAGATCCTGCCTCCAGTAGCCCTGGTTCCATCCTCAGAGCCTGAGGGACTCTCATGCTTTAATTGATCTGTGAACATGAACGGCAGCTCTGCACACACACAGAGCATCATGGGTAACATGATGACGGCAATGATGAAACGTCAGCTTCACACTTTGACTGACAGTTCTTCAGTCATCTATTACCTGTTGTTCATTCAGACACATTTTCTAAATAAATGCACATTCTTTAGTGTATTTTAATGTTGTAGTATCTGGTGTTTTCTGAAATGATCATCGTGTGTCGAATGTCGTCCTGTCTGTCGCTCAGCAAGGCTACTTCCTAACAGCGTTTGTTGTGATGCCAACAAAATGATGGAGAACTAAATCCAGTTTTTAAAGTTTTGTTGAGTTACACAAATCATGACCTTATCTCTTATCTCTACTGTCTGAGCTTGATAAACAAGTGCAGGAATTATTTGAGTATAGACATAGTTGAATTAATTCATTGGTTACTGGTTTAGCTGAGTTATTTTCTTCAGTTTAAGCTGCAGCTCAACAGGGAAACACCAGAAACCCACTTTAACTAATATACTTCATATTAGCTTGAGCTAACGAATGTCCATCACTTCTGTTGTTACATACAACTAACAACTATTTTCATTACTGATTACTCTCTGATTGGCAGCTGTCTTTATTTTCTGGTATTTCCATTCAGGGTTTTAAGCCCAGACTGAAAATGCTCACAGGTTAATGCATTCGTTCATTTTTGCTGATTTACTGCTTGTTTGTGAATATGACCAACAGAACACTGATCATACGATGAGAAGTTGACCTTTGTCTGAAGGTAAATGAGCAGTTAAAATAAAATGATGAGCTGCCAAAAGTTCTGGATCGAACAAAGACTTTCATTACTGATTCATCTACCAATCACTTTCTCAATGAATCGTTTGAGACATAAAATGCTAAATGAGTAGTGATAAATGTCTGTCACAGTTAGTCAGGGCCCAAAGTGACGTCTGAAGCTGAACAACGGTCCAAAACACGAAGATATCCATCATTATAACGCAAGAAAAAACTAAACAAACTCTGAATTTTTCTTGGCGTAAAAAACGATTAAAAGAATAATCAATTATCAAAATAGTAAGCAATAACAATGTTGGACTAATTGAGGACTTGTTGCAACAAACAGGTGCCTCGTTTCACCTGAAGATGTTTATTTTCTTGATACATCTATTAATCATTTGGTGTATGACAACACTGTAAAAAGCAATGTTACCGTCCAAACTTCAGAAGCCAAAAATATGAAATCCACTATCATTTAAATCCTCACATTAGAGAAATTATTTATCAATTATCAAAGTAGTTATTGGTTTTCCAATGACAAACTCTTTCATAATTTGACTAATTGTTAGAGTGGTGGAACAGACCAGACTGTTTCAATCACAATATTCACTGTATTCAACTTGGTGTTCCTCTTCACCTGCAGCTAATGAAACTGAAGACGTCACGTTGGACAGTGGCAGAAATTTTTCACTACTTTTTAACATTTCACAAAATAAATGAATGCATTCATTAAGAAAATAATCACATTAATCAATATTGAAAATAGTTGTTAGTTACAGACATAGCTACATTTAACTGACTTGGTTGTAGGGCTTAAACAGTTTTAATCAGTTCTTGGTCTGAGACAGTCAATCACATTGGTGACGGAGAGAAAATGAACTGACAAACATAAAGTGGTTCCATTTTTCTCCAGTGTCAGGTTTCCTGTTCTCTGTTTTCTGCCTCAGTAAACTGAATGTGTTTGGACTGTTGGCTGAACACTGGTGGACTCTGTCACTTTCCTAGAGACCAAAAAAATCATCAACTGGTTGAGAAAATAAATGATGATTTCAATTATATCTGGTTGCTGACATAGATGTTAGTCTTTTAATTAATCATTCAGACCGAAGTGTCACGTCGAGTTTGATGTCTTCAAATGCGTTTTGTCCCAAACCCAAACAGAGTTTGGTGAGAGACAGAATCTGATCACACTGATCATCTTTTCCATCACTGACAATTGAAAATATCCCTCAATGGAAAACAAACACCATTTCATCGTTTCTCGTGTTGATGTAAACTTCTTTGGACACTTTGGACAGAATGAACATTTCTCTGGACTGACTGCATTTTGTCCATTGACACGAGACAAACTAATGTTCGGGGAAATGACTTCAAACATTCACCTGCTTCCTGACAACAGCTGCAGGTGAGTTAGATCAAGTAAAGTGTGGAGCTGCAGTTTGTCTCTGCTGAGGCTCCGGACAAACTGTCCGAGCTGGACCGAGTTTGGCTGTTTGAGCAGCTGCCGACGAGCCGAAGCGACTTCAGTCCGACTGAAGCTCCACTCGAACAAGTTCGTACAACTTGACTTCGGCAGGAGCTTCGCTGAGAACAAGTTAGAAAGTGGCCGGATGGAGCTTCAATCTGTCGCTGTGGTGTGATGATAGTGTAATGGCAGCTAGTTAGCACGAAGCTAAGCTGACCTCTCTGCTGCTTCAATAAGCTAACTCAGACTTCAGCTACATAATTAGCTCCGAGGCTACATTAGCAGTTAGCTCTCCGCAACATTCCGCTCGTTAGCTGTTCTCTAAACACAGATACACTCCGTTCAGCCGCTTCATACTTACGAGGCACCGTCACTGTGTTGAATTATAGCCACCAAACTTTCCGGACATCCACTCAGTAGTGAAGCAGCTCGGGTTGGTCCCTGAAGACGCCGAGCAGTGAAGCGACCAGGCTGCTAGCTTTAGCCGCTGCTACACCCGCAGATCCTCCATCTTTCCTCTGCGCCGCCAGAGCGCCAAAAAAACAATCACAACTTCTTTCAAACGTCTTTAGCGCCGCTGTCTGCGCGAAATAATGAGCGAAAAATGGGTTAGATCCATCGACAGTCCTTCGTGCTTCACTGTGCGGTACAAGGCTCCGTCCAAACGCGCCTTTCTGCGCTGAAAACCAAGTTTGCTGCGGTCGCACCGTCTTTTCTGCTGTTAGCTTGTTGAGCTAAATCACCGCAACTTGGCTCAACTTGGAGAGTTTGAGCAGCCTGCGGTGCGCATGCGCGGGCGGTGCGGTCTGGCCTCTCCCCGCAGAGACAATAATGAGAGATGATGACTAACAGAAAGAAAAGTCATGTGAAAATACAATAATTACTCGTTTTATTCAGACACCCACAAATATGCGTCATCACAGGTCCCATAACACTGTAATTGATCTGCAGCGAAGGATTCCTTCAGTCTGACTTTACAGTCATGTTGCAGCAGGTCACATCAGCACCTGAATAATCAGGTATTCGAGTCACTCCTCAGCTCAGGATGTGATCACATGTAGGACCTGACACAAGACCCATGGCTGCACAACATTATTGAGCTTCAGGAAGACTGAACAGATTGAGTTTTTACTTTGGCTCATTTCACATCAGACGTTCTGTTTTTCTCTGAACTGATTTCACACCAGCGTGATCAGTTTTTATCTTTTTTATCATTTTTTATCTATCAAAACACACAGACCGTTTTCAACTCATGATAAATAAAGAAAAGATGCTCCAAACCATTGTAGAGAAATATTCAAGGTTCAGTGAAAACACGATGAGGTGGATGATTCAGACACTGAAATAAAAGCTGCTTTACTTTACAGTGACATTTTGCACTGAATGTCTCATTTTCACTGGATGATTCAGTTCTTTTCCTCTCACCTAGTTTCAGGTTGATGCACTTAGTAAAATGTCTTTAAACTGACTGTCCAACTGATCATTAATGCTCAAGGATGCTCATCATCATCATCTTCATTCTCTGAACATGCAGTCAGCTGTAATCCTTCACCATCATCATCATCACCATCACCACAATCATCATCATCATCATCACTATCATCATCACTATCATCATCATCATCATCATCACTATCATCATCATCATCATCATCACCGTCACCACCATCATCATCATCATCATCACCATCACCACCATCATCATCATCACCATCATCATCATCATCATCATCACTATCATCATCATCACCATCATCATCATCATCATCACCGTCATCACCATCATCATCACCATCATCATCATCATCACTATCATCATCATCATCATCATCATCACTATCATCATCATCATCATCATCATCACCATCATCATCATCACTATCATCACTATCATCATCATCATCATCATCATCATCACCATCATCATCAGCATCAGCATCATCATCACCATCACCATCACCATCATCACCATCATCATCATCATCATCATCATCACCGTCATCATCATCATATCATCATCATCACCATCATCATCATCATCACCATCATCGTCATCATCGTCATCACCGTCATCACCACCATCATCATCATCATCATCATCACCATCATCACCATCATCATCATCATTCTCAATCATCAACACATGTGACACTTTGTTTCCTATTAACTCTAAACTACAAATATTATTAAGCAAAAAAAAAAAAAAAGCAGAAATATTAAATATCTACAAAGACACAGATATGATTTATTATTTATTTACAGTTCTGTTTTATTAATTATTAATTTGTATGTTACATAAATAATCATAAAGTTTTCTCTGTTTTGAAATATTTGCTGTGTAGAATATAAACAGTGGTAGAAAAATAGAACATGTTTCCCTGTTGTGTTTCTCTCATTTCTCTCAGTGGCCAATACAATCTTAACGTCTGGTGCACAGCGTCTCTGTGGAGGAAGATCAATACATGCCATTATCAGTTATTTCTACTGTTGCTAAGTGAGCTGCAGGTGGAGGCTGATGATCACTCACCTCTCTGGGAGGTGTAGTTCACATTTTCATAGATGGGACACATGAGGTTCTCCTGCTCACTGCGAAGCTTCCTGGCTCTCAGAACATCACGGACACACTGGTGGAGGTACGCATACTGACACTGAGGAGGTGGAGAGAAGCTACGTCACAACAGCACTGAGGAGGTGGAGAGAAGCTACGTCATAACAACACTGAGGAGGTGGAGAGAAGCTACGTCACAACAGCACTGAGGAGGTGGAGAATTTGTTGTCCTACCTCAGTCTGCACCATGTGTGATCGGTGGAGTCGCAGGTCAAAGACGGAGCCATAGATGTCCAACATGTCCTTGGTGTCCAGCTGCTGCAGGACTCGATCCAGAACAATGAAGGTGCCTGTACGACCCACACCAGCACTGACACACACACACACACACACACACGTGGTGAGGGGGGGGCCTCACAGATGTCAACAGAGACTGATGGGAGACACCACATGAGCGTCCATTTGGTGAGAGGTGGATTCAGTGTGAAGTCAGGGTGTCCTGATGGTGGACCTGTACCTGCAGTGGACCACGGTGGGTCCAGATCCAGGACTTCTGTTGACGTAGTCCCGGACGGTCCGGACGAACTGGATGAGGGACTGCGTGGTCTCCGGGACTCCGTGATCCGGCCACACTGTGTAGTGAAACTGGCGAACGAGCCGAGCGAAGCTCAGCTGCTCCTCCTGGTGCCCGAGGAGAAGAAGGAGAAGAACGGGATGAAACCGACTGATTGTCTTTGATTTGTCAGAGCACGTCTCGGACGAATGGCAGAAAAATGTAAAATTGTTGTAAAATTGCTGTTCTTGAAAATAATTCTTATAAATTGAGAAAAGAAACGAGTCAAACATCAGAGGAAGTTAAAGGAGCTCCAGTAACATCACAATCATGATGGACTCACGCTGCAGATGTTGAACTCTCGTATGGTCCATTCAGGCAGAACAGACTCAGACAACATCTGGATGATCAGGTCTCCGTAGTACAGAGGATCCTGATCCAGGGGCCAGTAGTGGTCACACTTCACCTGGAGGCAGAGGAGCACAGGAGCGTGTCAGTATAAGAACAACCACAGTTTTCTATTTGAACAAAGAGTTGGAAGGACTCCGGAGTTTCCTGCAGACATAAACTGATATTGAATTATTCTTAAACATGAGAGACAGAATCCAAATAATACAACACTGTATACTTTGGTTTGGTGTGATCACATGACCTTTTCCACATATGTCAAACTCTTAATTATTGAACACATGCTAAAGTCTGCTGTGATCTTGGATCATGTTTCTGATAATCATCACTGAGATGTCTTTGTTGTCTCCTGAATTCATCACAGTCCTGATGGTTTGGACGAGGTGGCTGTGCTGCAGGTGACGGCTCACACACTCACCCTGCCCTTCTCCACACACTGAGTGACCATCACGATGTTGTGGACGTTCTGCTCCCAAACCATCTTCCAGAAATCGTCTTTGGTTCCCGGCAGAGGCCCCTGTGTGGCCACGTACTCCCGACGGAAGTTATTGCCCTGAAGACACAGCGGGAACGTTAAAACTGATACTACACACACACACACACACACACACACACACAGCATGGATCCTGGAACATCACGTGTGTGTATTCAATGTGAACTGAGAGAGAGAGGGATGAGTTTCTAACCCCCATCAGTTTTCATCAGCTCAGAGCCAGAATACTGAGTGAAACTGTTTCTTCTATGTGTCCTTCACAAGATCTCTCCCACATGAAGGAGCAATGTTCTGGAAAGATTTTCTTTTAAATCAGCTCCGATCATCTTTATCTCACTGTCAATGTCTCATTTATCGACGCTGTGATGCAGCAGTTTGCTCTCAGTGACATTAATGTCACAATCTGAAGAGCAGGTCCGGAGGCCTCTGGTCCAGCTCTTACTTGAATACCATGACCTGGACTGAGAACCTTCACTCCGACACCTAACACCAGCTACTGGAGGAGAAACGGGAGCGATCGATCGATCAAAAGAGAAATATGAAGGATTAAAGACACCGACGCAGAGCAGGAGGTTGAAGCCTGTCTGCTCTGTGTGCTGGTGATGAGCTTTAACCTATCAGAACATGGAGCGCGGTCACATGTTCAGTGGCGGCAGGGTGTCCATCTTACAGGGATGTAGCTGGCGTTGATGTAGTCGGAGCACGGATCGTCATCCACGTAGGACAGCTTCACCCTCGTTGAGTCGTCTGGACACAGAAACCAGATTCAGAAACACACAGGAAGACGTCATATACCGATGGGTGATGTCACCAGGTGAGTCCGTGCCCAGGTGTTCTTCTGTGAAAACGCGTGCCACTCACACGGCAGGATGTTGTTGTATCGGTTCTTGCCGCGGTTCTCCGGCAGCAGCGCCGAGTCCAGAGGCTGATTACGGCCGACGTCCTTCAGGTCCTGACAAGAAGAAAAGAGCCTGCAGCTGCAGCACTTCTCAAACATGAAGCCAATAATCACGTTTCATCTCCTGGATGCCATTTCATCATATCCCAGAACATAAAAACCTTTATACTAATTAAGAACCTTTAAACTACAGAGGCGTCTCTTTGGGCTTCATCTCTGACTGGGGATCAGTTTAGAGTCAGAGGAGGTGGTGGACTTTGTTCAGCCCTGAGTCACGTCTGCAGGCAGAGACATGGGCTCAGTGCTGAGAGCACAGCCAAGGCTGACGGAGATGAGCATCAACTCAGAGCTCCATCGGCAGACTGACCTCATACTCCGCTGACAGCAGGTAGTTGGAGTCAGCCTGCAGCTTGTTGTAGTGACACTCGAAGTTCAGGACCTTGACTGGACTGAAGGACATAAAGAAAATGATTTTGTAAAAAAAAGTGCAGGAACCAAAGAGTGCAACAGAAGAGAAGTTTGGATTTCTCACCTTGAGATACGCCGGTGACTGAAAACAGAAGGAGGGACACGAGTTACCTGCTGTGACATCACTGCTTCAACCGATCTTGTAATATCTATAATATCAGGTATTATTGGTGGTACTAGTAGCAGAAGAAGTAGTAGTTTTCATCTCAGTATCAGTATTTGTGTTAGTGCTGTGGGTACTAGTATTAGCATATCAGTAAAGTATTACACAGCACAGCAATATTTGTCTTAGTATGCTGCAGTCGTATCTCAGCCTACAGTATAAACAAATGTAGTAGTAGCAGTAGTAACAGTAGTAGTATCATAGTGGCACTGTCTTACCCTCTGCCCCCCAGGGGAACTCCTGGTGCCAACCTTTCTCTCCTCACACTCATCCTGACTGTCGCTCGCTCCTCAACACTGAAACACAGCAGAGATCATTACCTTTTATTACTGCAGGTGAGAAATGTAGAGCAGCCTGTTCATCTGTGGCCAGGTGACCCTGCGGCCAGGTGACCCTGCGGCCAGGTGACCGTGCGGCCAGGTGACCCTGCGGCCAGGTGACCCTGAAGCCAGGTGACCGTGCAGCCAGGTGACCCTGCGGCCAGGTGACCCTGAAGCCAGGTGACCTGCGGCCAGGTGACCCTGAAGCCAGGTGACCCTGAAGCTAGGTGACCTGCGGCCAGGTGACCCTGCAGCCAGGTGACCCTGCGGCCAGGTGACCCTGAAGCCAGGTGACCCTGAAGCCAGGTGACCCTGCAGCCAGGTGACCCTGAAGCCAGGTGACCCTGAAGCCAGGTGACCCTGCAGCCAGGTGGCCTGCAACCTGTGGTCTGCAGCAATGACTGGTTGATTCTGAATCCACCACATCCAGAGGAGGGGGAAGGACAGTCTGGCCTCATATTCAGGCTTCCATACACTCACACTTTGCGAGCCTTCTGTCTGCAGACGAGCAGAGCGGCGACTCCCACCAACACGACGATGAGGAACATGCCGGCGCTGACGCCTTCCATGACGCCACTCAGAGGCTCTGCAGGAGAGAAAACCACAGTCACACACATTCAGTCGTCTGAGCGTCTTCAGCGCTTCATCAATCCTCACACCTGTTTCATCTTCAGCCGGCTTCCTGACTCATCAGAGTATCCTTATAGCTTTTTAATTTTGATTTAATTTATGATACACACTCAAACATGAAATACATGAATGAGAATCTCCTCTCCTGTCTCCCTCTTCTTCATTCACACTTCTCTTTCTCCCTCTTCCACGCAGAGGTTTTGAGCCTGACCTGAAGCACAGACACAGTAGAAGAAGTTTCTGCTCACCGGCCTCAGTGACCACAGGCAGCGACAGATATGTGTCGCTGAACAGAGGAGAGCTGGAGGTGAACTCGCTGTTCTCTTCATCAAACAGCTGAGTGAAAGCTCGGACACTGAGCCTGCAGACAGAACACAGGGCACACCAAGCTTTAATATGGCTGAATTCTCTGAACTCTTCCTGCCTTTAAAAGAATCTTTACAGAACATGTGACACTCTTTTTTCCCTCAGGACCATTCTTCTGTTTCTTCACGCTGTGACTTTAAAAGTACAGAGATCTTCTTTACCTGAGTGGAGTCTCTCAGGACAGACAGTGTCTGACGTTGGACAGATTCACATGAAGAGATCCTGGTCATTATTAACCTTCTTTAATTAAACTGCAGTAAGACGGAGGCTTGAATCTCCAAATTAGAAATGTTAATTAATGAAAGATTTGTGAAATAAATCTGACTCTAAACAGTCATCATTTGTCAAATTAAAAGCTTTTCACAGGCTGTTTTCATCTTCATTGAGAGAAACTCATCATATGAAAGACATGTTTGTTTCCTCTATAAAACAAGTGCTGAGTAGATTTAGGCCTTGTGCTCTACAGAAAGCAGGAAACAGATCAAAGCTCAGACACATTGAAAGAGTCTTGATGAAAGTTTGGTTTCTACAGTGAAGTGTCTGCTGCACCTGTAGGCAGTTCTGGGTTTCAGTGGTCCATCACAGAACAGGTTCAGGTGTCTGTGGCTGGTCTCTGGATCCAGGTCTGAGTCTCTGCGGTCGCAGGAGCCTCCCAGCGAGTCCATCTCCGTCCCCACACGGATGTCAAAGCTGTTGGAGCTGCTGTCGGGGCCCTCGGCGCACTGACTGGGGAAGTAACTGGTCTGGTAGGTTTTAATGGAGCTGTTGTACCTATAGTCCAGGTAGGAGGGCAGAGGGTCCCGCTGCTCCGGCCGCACGTCCTCAGAACCTTCAAACATGACAAACAAAGGGAAGAAACGTCACAACTGTCACATCGTTTTACTTTTGTTTCATCAAATCTTGCGTGTGTAGGACCGGTAGGCTTCAGGATTGGAAACTCGTGCAGGTGCAGGCTCGGTATGAGTATGAGTACGGGCACATGTTTGAGTAAGAGCACACAGGATCGGCTTGCTGTGAGCCATCCTTACCCTCAGACTCTGTCACCACCACAGTGAAGAACCTGATGGCTCCGTTGACGTCACTGAACCAGCTGCAGTTGAACCTGAAGAAGACGGAGGACTTGGTGACCACAGCGGACCTGTCACTGACCCGGGTACTGGCGGGGGGCACCGGAGGACCTGGAGGAACCACGTCAGGATGTTTGTTTAACTTCAGGTGAGCAGATGAGGACAGATCTCAGAATAAGCTCCGTACGAATTATTTTTGTGTTAATGAACCTGAAACCGAATCCTGAACCTCCTGTGTGACCCTGAACCACCTTTACACCTCGATGTATCAGAACTCGTTAAGCTTACGGTCGATCATGGTGACCACGCTGTCCTGAGCCTCCTCGCTGGTCATCTGGTCCGAGATGACCTTCACAGACACCGTGTAGCGCTTGTGGGGCTCCAGCTGGGTGATCAGGTAGGTGGTGGAGTCTCGGCCGGTGCGTCTGGAGTAGACCAGGATCCGGGAGTCCTGGCGGAGACACTCGATGGTGTAGGAGTCGTAGTCAGCCTCTGGGGGCCCCCAGGAGCAGGAGATGGAGGTGGAGCTCTGAGGTCGACAGTGGAGGTTGTGGACTCGCTCCGGTTCTACAGGACGACACGAGAACTTGTTCACATGTCGTATTCATTTACAACACAGATGAACACATAGTGAGGTGATCTGGATGTATTCCAGCCCATATACAAATTGGAATATGACAACATGACAACAAAACAACATGCTGAAAAGGCTTATTTTAGACAAACAGGGTTAATCTCCTTCCATGTCATCTTACATGTGTGTAGACAGAATAAATATGATGAAAGTATCCTTTAATATCTGTGGACAATCAAAGGGCAAAGTTCATTTAACAAACAGATAAAAACATAATGCGCCTTCATGCTGTTGACTGTTGGTTTGTGCTTTAATGTTTTCAGACCCTCGAGCCTTTTCTTTTTTTATATTTGAATTGAAGTGCTGCCACCTACTGGTTCGGATGCTGTTGTGAATGGCAACGCTGTAGGTGGGTGTGGCCCCGTGCCCCGTGGCCCCGCTGACGGTGCGGAGGCTGAAGGTGTACAGGCGTCCAGGGAACAGGCCTCTCAGGATGCGGCTGCCGGAGGTGCGGCTGTGGTACGGGTTGATGACGGAGAGCCGGTCTCCAGGACTCCACTGCAGGTCGAAATCGTCGTAGTCGGAGCCGACGGGGCCGCTCCAGGTGATCTCCAGGGAGGTGTTGGTGACACCCCCGAACAGGAAGGAGGTGGCAGGTCTGGGAGCTGAGGAGGACGAGGAGAGAGAGGAGAAGAAAAATGTGGTTGTTGTTTGTTGGACGAATCTTTGCTGTCTGCACTCTATGGCCTCTTCTTCTGTTATATCTGAATTTAGCTTCCAGGATATTCCAGGACTTCCAGGACCTTTGCTGACTGTAACAACAGTAAACAATGTGACAGGGCGTCTCACCGGTCCGGCCCAGGGTGCTGGCTCTGTTGCTCAGCTCTCCGCTCAGACTCAGCACCTCGGCTCGATACAGTCGCCCCGGTACCAGGTCTGAGAAGACAAACTCGGTGACCTCTGACCCCAGCCGCTGCTCGACCCGCTGCGAGCCGTTGGGGTTGTAGAGAGTCAGCAGGTACCCGCTGAGATCACCGCCACCCTGATCCCAGGTCACCCACAGAGCGTCAGACTGGTTTCCACTGTGAGCCTTCAGAGACGTCACAGCCGCCGGGACTGAGGACAAGACGCAGGACAAACGGCTTCTTAAGAACCGATCCAACCTGTGAGTCCAAACTCTGGGCAGACTGTGACATGGGTGTCAACTTATTTAGTTCATTCTATTTTTATTTGTAAATGCCATGTAGAATATTAATTCTTGTAGATTGTAGATTGTGATGTTTTACAGAAGCAAGAACTTATAGCTAATATAATTCATCAGCACCCGATACTACTACTAATACTACTACTACTATTACTACTACTACTACTACTAATACTACTACTACTACTAATACTACTACTACTATTACTAATAATAATAATTTAGACAGAAGAGCATAGAACTGAGCTGATAAATCAATAATAATACTATGATGAATTAATAGATTCATTTCCAGAAAATTTGAGTAAAAGAGTGACTTTGGCGTCCCACCGTCCAGAATCTGTGAAGCAGAGCTGAACAAACACCTGATACTTCTCCCATGATGCAAACAACAGCGTCCTTGTCTGTTGGACTCTGTGATATTTTGTTAGTGATGGATCCATCAGCTTTGATTTATTTTCCTCCAGAGACACTCGAGACGCTACAAACCTGCTTGAACAGGCCGAGTCAACTCGTCACGAGCAGAGGAGTGACCCCAGCCCCTCACCTGTCCGGGCCCAGATAGCTGACTGGTTGCTCTGCTCCCCGCTGTGGGTCACCACCACCATCCTGTACAGAGCTCCAGGCCTGAGACTCTGGAAGGAGCACTGCTGACTGCTGGACTGGCCTCGCCGCCTCTCCTGCAGCGAGTCGTCGCTTTTATACAAGAAGATCTCGTAAAGCTCAAAGTCTCCCTCTGGTGGCGACCAGTGGAAGGACAGAGTGGCGGTGGTGGTGGTCTTCACGGACAGGCCGCTGACAGCTGCGGGACCTAACAGGAAGGAGGGGGCGCTGCGTTAACCTTTGTTCTAGACTGAGAACACTCAGCTTAAAGCTCCGTTTCTCTAAATCTTTCTGGAAACTTTTTTCTACAATTATTCAGAAATTTGAAAAACTAATATATACTCTCTACATATATGTAATATACTATATATGTTACAAACTATTATGTATTTTTCTTGAAACATAACATTCAATATTGTTCTTTTTGTTGAAATACTGTAAAATTCCAAAACTTTTTCTGAAAAGAGTAAAACGGTTCTCTCAAAATATTAAACATTCTTTCATTGATAAATAAGAACTTTGGAAAAATTATGGCTGTTTTTTCAACATATCACGATTGTTATCATATATTCTTGAAAAGTGTTTGTGTAAAGTTCAAGGCCGTCCTGTCTGAGCTAGAAGCAGGAAGTCTCACGTGTCCGAGCCTCGGTGCCGACGGCCAGGCCGTGGACCCCCCCGCTGGTGGTCTGGACCAGGACTCGGTACTTCTTTCCCGGGGTGAGGCCGTCGAACCTGTGCCTCGTGTGTCCGGAGGCCTGAGAGCAGTTTGTCACCAGGACGCCTCTGTCGTCCAGAAGCTGCAGGACGTATCCGTCGGACACGCCCAGAGCTTCCTGCCAGCTCACCTGCAGGCTGCAGGTGGAGGCGAACTGCTCCACCTGCAGGCCCGTCACTGCTGAGGGCACTGCACACAGGGACACAAGGTCTCAGAAAATATACAAGTCTCAGCAGCACAAGCAGTGTTGGACCCTGTAGGTTCCCAGTATTTGCAAAATACTTCAGTGTCGTTCTTTTCTCTTTCATCTAAAATGTCTAACTGTTGTTACTTCAGTAACCAGAGGAAGCAGTCAGTGTGTTAACAGTGTCTGATTGATACAAAGTCTGGATCAAATAAAACTTCACCTATATACATGTATACTGTGTATACTGTGTGTACTGTGTGTACTGTGTGTACTGTCTGTTCAAAGTTCTTCTCGAATCTTCTCCTTCGATGGTTTCTCATTATTTTCAGCAGAAGTGCTACTGTAGAAAATGATCAATATGAAGGTGTGACTGCTGCTGTATATACTGCACATGCAGTGTATAATAATACTGCAGTAGTACTTCCTGACCTGTGCGTCCCGCCGCCGTGTTGTTGTTGAGCAGCTCCCCGCTGACGGACTGCACCGTCACGCTGTACGCCTGTCCGGGCTGCAGGGAGCCGAACGTCACCTCGTGGTGCTGTTTGAGGAGGGAGCGGACGTCCAGCTGTCTGTCCTGTCGGAACAGAAACACCGAGTAGCCGTCCACATCGCCCTGACCGGGAGTCCAGCTCACCTTCAGGCTGCTGCTGTCTCCGCTGTTACTGACGTGGATGTTCTTCACTTTGCTGGGAGCTGAGGAGGAAGAGACACTGGTGTGACCTGCAGGCTCTTACAGTTGTCTGCAGTGAATGAATCTGATGAGGCTTTGTGTTTGTGTTCTCTTGATTGAGCAAACTCTCTTCACTCAACGAACTTGTCTTAGATCGCTTGTTTCAGCTCGATGAGCCGTGAACAGGAGGCGTGCGTTAGTCCACACTGACGAAAACGCTCTGACATGACGTCACGAGAAAACACCTTTCTTAAGCAAAGTGGCCCAAAGCTGTGCGAGGTCATGTGACAGCCACAGAGATGTCAGAAGAAAGGACACCTGTCATGTGACCGGAGGACGGACTGAGGCTGCCGTCAGAGGGAGACAGCCTCACTTCCTGCCACCGACCTGCAGGTGGCAGTGCTGCACAGTCAGGTTCATCTTTATCTGCGTTAGTTTCTGATTTCAGATGAAGACACCATGAGTGTGTGAATGTTTTTCATTCGTGTCTTAAAAGTCTGTTCGTGACTCGTACGACAGCTCTGAACTCTGTGAACGTGACAAATTCGCTCGTGTGTGCCCCTTCACAATAAAAGGCTTTACTGAGCGCGCTCTCGTTTATGTTGGTCAGTGCAACATGACATTCACCTCCGTCTCCCCCTCGTCACACAGCGTCTCACCTGTTCGGCCCTCGATGAACTGGGCCCTCTGGTTGGGGCCGCTGAAGGTGGAGACCAGGATCTTGTAGAGCCGTCCAGGCGTGAGCGACGACAGGACGCACTCGCCCACGTTGCTGCCCAGAGTGATGGGCGGAAACACTTTCATGTCGTTGAACAGCAGCTGCACCTCGTAGTGATCCACGTCACCGGGGGCGGCGGACCACGTCACCCGCAGGTCCTCGGTGCTCCGACCAGCCAGAGCCAGGGACCGGACTGCGGCGGGGACTGTGGGACGGACAGGAGAGGAAGTGACGTGAGTCTGTGTAGATAATGGTTTCAGAGTTCTGCCTTCGGTTTCATGGTGAGCCGATCACAATCAAATGATCAGAGAGACAGCAAACTTCTTTTGGTCTCTGTGATTGAGTTTAGTGGCGACCAGGTGGAGGAGGTCAAAGGTCAGCTGGCCAAGACAAACTTTAAACTGATCCTCAACTCAGTTCTCTTGTTCCTGCTGCTCTGACTCATCTCTGAGGAGAAAACGTCTCATCAGTTCGTCCCCAGCTTGATGAGGTCACTTCGTGATTCCTGACCTCACCCTCATACAGCTCATTAAATATGTGTCGTTTTCTCTGAAGCCTAAAGAGTCATAAGAAAATGTTCGTGTTTCAGGTGAAGTGTATTTGTGATTGCGGTGGATGGCATGTTGCACTAACTGTCCCTGCTGGGTTTCCGTAGTCTCAGCTCTGTTGGAGGCTGAACGGCTGCCATCACTCTCCCACTCTTTCTGTGATGAGTGACAGGACTCTGATGCTCACTGACAACGTTAGTCTGATGCTCACTGACAACGTTAGTCTGATGCTCACTGATAACATTAGTCTGATGCTCACTGATAACGTTAGTCTGATGCTCACTGACAACGTTAGTCTGATGCTCACTGACAACGTTAGTCTGATGCTCTGCTGGTTTGGTCTCCATACCTTTGAAGCGTGGGGATTTTCTGTCTGTGAATTCTATCATTTGGCTCTGACTCTGGTCAGGTTTCCACAGACCTGTGGAGACATGATCTGGTTTTCTCCTGTCCTCCAGCAGAGAGCAGACGATGGAGAGAAGCAGCTCTTATATGTCTGAACAGATGGTTCAGAGTGACGCTGGCTAACGTTAGCCTGAACCTTCGAGCTGCCGCCAGCGTTCAGGTCTCATTCACATGTATGTTTTTCTCTTTCTATCGTACTTGAGCTGAAGCCGCTCTGACCCACGTGACCTTCTCCAGTGGCACCGACAGTACGCACAGCGGGGGCAGCTCAGCGTCAGGGGTCAAAGGTCACTCACAGGTCCTGCCGTGGGTGGAGGCGCTGGCTTCGTATTTGCCGCTCCAGGTGCTGACCAGCACCGTGTAGAGTCTGCCGGGCACCAGGCCGGTGAACACGCACTCGTTCTGCGTCTTGAGAACCGTCTTGTTCTGCAGGAACAAGTTGTTGTGTTTGATGAACACCTGGTAGAAGTCAAAGTCTCCGGCGGCGTGACGCCAGTACACCTTCAGGTAGTCGTCCCGAGCAGCGTGATTGGCTGTCGGGTTCTGGACCTTTGACGGTTCTGAAAGAGAAGTGAGCTCCAGTTACACCTCGTTCATCACTGTGTCCTGTGTACAAACAGTACTTTCACACGAGTACTGTGAAAACTTCAACATGGCTGAACAGTGAGATCCTCAGACCTCCGTTGTTACAAACACAGAATGTTTCAGGGTTACATTCAGTTCAGTCAACATCTTCTTGAACAGATCCTGTGACTCATTTCAAAGGCCTCTCTCCATGTGACAGTTCAGACCTGCAGGTCTTTACCTGCTGTGGATCCACCTGCCTGACTCTGAGCTTCCATTCTTATCTTTACTTCAGTTCTTATTTGAAATGAAATCTGAAATCTGCTAAATAAAGTAAATAAAGTAAATAAAGATTATTATTATTATTGTCATTGTTGTTGTTGTTATTCCAACTTGATTTTCTGCATCTCAACCTGTTTAAAACATGAATCAGTGTGAATGAATCCATTCAATATTGTTTAATAAAGAGAAAATAATCTTCTCGCTGCCTTGTTGGTTATTTTTACAGTGCAGCTCCTCTTGTATTTTAACACATTTGTCTCTGAAATGTTTCAGAAAACTCTTCTCAGAACTGATACTTACATCATATCTGTTTATTATCATACTGTGAGTTGTTGCTTTTGTCTTGTAGTATTGTTGAAATGATCTTCCATTTTATTTTTCCTTCTTTATTTATATCCTGAGCTGAGAATCTTAGATCAGTGCTGATGGGTGCGACCTGACAGAGAGCAGCTCCTGATTGGACCTTCAGCAGATCCTGGGTCGGCCCCTCGCGGGCAGCTGCAGCCGGGCGGCGCCGTACTCACGTGTTCTCTCCTGGACGAAGGTGTGGTTGAGGTGGGTGCCACTGCGGGAGCTGATGGAGATGTTGTAGAGACGTCCGGACACCAGAGAGTTAAAGACGCATTCTGGGCTGGATGTGGACACGGAAACGGTGTGGAGCGTCTTGTCGCGGTCGCTCAGGGTCACCAGGTAACTGTCCACCTCGCCCGGAGCCGGACGCCACGACACACTGAGGAAGTCCATGCGGCCGTTGTTACTGACCGTGACCTCGCCCACCGCGGCCGGGACTGAGGAGAGAGAGACGACGCAGAGAGCATTACGTTTACATCTGTGGACTCTTTGAAACAAGCTCGGACTCTTGCCCCTCAGACCTGAGACCCCAGAGACCGAGGACAGTCGTGTTTTCACTGTTCAGCTCAGTTAAGTGTTTATGTTGTAATTCAACAATGAAGCAGGTCCACTTCCTCCTCCTGACAGGAAGTCTCTGACAGTCTTCAGGCAGAACGCTTCAGGGTGTTGTTGTCGACATTTCCTGAAAATTCCTGCTTTTCAGTAATATCCTGCATACACACACACACGCGCACACACGCACACACACACGTGCACACACACAGACACACACTCACACACACACACACACACACACACACACGCACACAGATTCCAAAACAAAGTGGAAGCAGTCATGGTCACACTGTTTGTTCTTGCTGTTACAGAACTGTCCATCAGATGTCAGTAACAGACAAAGAAGCAGGTCTGTCACAGCTGCAGCTCTGTCGAAGCTGCGTGTGTGGACACACATCACAGTTAAACAAAGACACGACAGGTCTGACCCCCCTCAGGCTTACCGGTGCGTCCCTCTGCCACCGTCTGTCTGGAGGTCTGCCCGGCCCTGACGGTGGTCACCACCACCCTGTAGAGCGCTCCGGGTCTCAGGCCGTGGAAGCTGATGGCGGTGGCGTCGGCCTCCACGCTCTGGTTCTTGATGACGCTGCTTTCGTGGACCAGCAGGACGCGGTAAGAGTCCAGGTCTCCGGAGGCTCGTTGCCACTGCGCCCGCAGGCTGTGGGTGGTGCCGCCGTCAGAGACCTGCAGCCTGGTGACCTGAGCCGGAGCTGAGAGCAATCAGGAGAGAGGCAGTCAGAGGCTTCGTCTTGTTCTGCCTGCTGATCATCAGAAAGGATCCGAGCAACAAGCTGTTCATCCACAACAATTCAAACTGGACGTTTCTGTTGCTCAGATTAAAACCATACTGTTAAGATACTGCAGCCTTTTGCTTCCTGTATTCAAACATGAACCTGATGGCTGCTGGTTTTACACTGACTCACACTCACTCTCCCAATGTTGACTCCACCTGACTCCACCTGAGTCCTGAGGAGGTTTCCCTCCCAACCAACTGCAGAGGTCACGTTAGCACGTTTCCCACAGGAAGTATCCTGGTGACCACTTTATATCACAGGATGTGTTCTCAGATATCTGTGTTTCCACCATGGACAGAGCAAACAGTGTAAGTAAAGCTGTACCGGTGCGAGCCGTCACCGAGGCGGAGCTGCTCAGGGCGCCGCTGGTGCTGCTCACGGTGACGGTGTACAGACGTCCCGGGGTGAGCCCGTCCAAGGTCAGCTCTCGAGCCTCCCAGGACAGGATCCTCTGAGCCACGACGGTGGCGGGGTCCGCCCGTCTGAGGACCACGGCGAAGCCGTCCCACTCCCCGAGCGGTGGAGTCCACTGGACGCTCAGACTGGTTTCCTGAGACTGATGGATGAGCAGCTGCTGCACAGGCTGAGGAGCTGGAGGGAGGCGGGAGAAACATCATCGTTATTAATAAGGATACTTCAGATGTTGTTTTCTCGCTCTGTGGCCCCCCGACACTGAGCACAAGGTGTAAATGTAAACTGACCCAGTCGTCCATGGCAGAGCGCCGTGTTACCCAGAATGCCGCTGTGAACCGTGACCTCAGCCCCGTAGAGCCGTCCCGGCACCAGGCCGAGGCCGAGGGCGGAGAACCTGAGCTCTCTGCTCAGTTTACCCACGGTCTGGTTCACCAGGACGGCCGAGCCGTTCCTCAGCAGGACGCTGTAGTTCTCCCAGTGGCCCCTGGGGGGCGACCAGCTGAGCCTCAGGGTCCTGCCGTCACTGAGAGGTGTCATGAGGAGGGACGACACCTGGTCAGGAACTGAACCAGGACCAGAACAGTCATTAGAAAGAGCTGGAGATCAAACACCAATACAGACTGAGAAATGGACAGAGTACAGAGTACTCAGTACAGAGTACAGAGTACAGAGGACAAAGTACAGAGTACAGAGTACAGAGTACTCAGTACAGAGTACAGAGTACAGAGTACTGAGTACTGAGTACAGAGTACTAAGTACTGAGTACAGAGTACTGAGTACAGAGTACAGAGTACAGAGTACTGAGGACAGATTATTGAGTACAGAGCCTCTGTATCAACAACTCTCAGACAGCACAGTTTTTAAGTTTTTCACTGCAGAAAGTGAAGCTCTGTGATTGGCTCTCTGTTGGTGTGTTGTCGTTGACTTGACCCATCCCCTGTCAATCACGAGCTGTCAGGAACAGTGGAACTATGAGGAACAGGACACAGAATCTGGACACGTACCCGTCCTCCCGCTGGTCCTGCTTTCTGAGCTCTGTCCTCCAGCCGTGGCCCTGACACGCAGCTGGTAGCTGCCACCGGGGGTCAGGCCCTCAAACACCACACGGGTGACGTTGGCAGGCAGGTGGCGCTCCTGGGGGGTCGATCCCGGGGCCGACAGGGTCGCCAGGTAGGCGTCCACCCCCCCTTCAGGTGACACCCAGGAGGCCGTCAAGCTGTGGGAGCTGCCGTTGTTGTCCAGACTCAGGTGTGAGACCGCTGCTGGGACTGGGGGGGGGTATAAAACACAGTGTTGTGTGATGCTTCACATGTATAAAAATGTAAGCAGCTGAAAGTCGTTCTTTAAACTTCTAATATTTAATTCATTTTTAGTGAAGAAGTGTTTTGTTGAAGATGTCCGACTCTGAGGGTGGAGGTCAGAGGACGGGCGGAGGAGGAGGCTGAAAATATCCTGGAAACAAAAGCAGGACGATGCTGCTGCTGGAAAGTAAAACGAAGAGTGACCCAATGGATGAGAATCATTCAATTTCAATGATGAATATTCTAAAATGTCAGGATGACTCAAATGTTCCTTATCAACATGGGGCAACGTTTTCTGACAGCAAGAAGAGAAACAATGAGAGAAAGTGAATTCAGAGAGCAGATGGATGACGATGATCATCATCATCATCGTCGTCGTTGTAAAGCACATTATTTTGTGTGAAAATGTACCATAACAGAAAGAAACGTCCACATCAACAACTATGATTGATGATAACCGTTTAAATTTGGGATTTTCCTGTTTTACAAATTCAGGACAAACGGTCACTTCTGGTTGGGAGGAAACTGAGTCACATGGTGAGAAACATGTTGAAACTCAGACTGGTCCGACAGGAGCTGGTTCCCACTGTGAAACTAATGAAACATCCCATAATATCTGCTGACCTGTGACGGCCTGTGTGGAGGCGGAGCTCTGCAGGCCAACAGCCTCTGTTACCACGGTGATGGTGTAGGGCGTCCCGGGCCGGAGGCGGTCCAGCCGACCGGACGTGGCCGTCTTGTCCAGAGAGACGTTCTTCAACAGAAGCCCGTCCCGGTCCGTCAGCAGGACTCTGACCCGCTCGGCTTTGCCTGGGCCGAGCTGCCAGGAAACAGCGAAGCTGTCCGAGGACGAGGACGCCACCTGGAGGCGGCGCACCGGTGACGGAGCTGGACGAAAGGACAGAGTTCAGGTCAGGTGAATGAAGGCGGCCGACAGAGACAATGAGAACTCAACAGTGGTAGATTTATAATGATACAGTGCTCTATTGTTTTAATCTGAATAACTTCTGAAGCTGAGCATCGACTCCAACAAACGGAGCCGTGTCACTTCCTCTGTGTCACATTCTTCAATATTCTGAGGGATGTGTGCTGGGACATGTGTGTATGTTGGCAGCCACACACACCTGCAGCTCTGCTCACTCACGCACATATTAACAGCTAAGTTCTTCAGGTTCGGGGGGGGGGTGTCTCACCTGTGGCTGCTGAGCTGTGGACAGGTGGAGCGCTCTTGTTCCCAGCTGAAGCCACCACACTGACGGTGTACAGAGTCCCGGGGACCAGGGAGCTGAAGCCAGACTGAGGGGCTGCAGAGCCCATGATCCTGGTACTGCGGGTGGATCCGGAGCCGGTGTCCTCCAGGGTCAGATCGTACCAGTCCACATGACCGGCAGAACGAGACCAGGACACCCGCAGAGCTGAAGACCCGCCGTGGACCGGAGACTGGCTCTCATACTGAGCCTGGACCTGGTCCAGCTGGACGTCCAGAAGAGCCGGACCGACCGGGTCTGAGACAGGAGGGAGGGTAGAACAGGAGGTGAGGACTCAGACGGAGCTCTGGAGGACTAAGTGAGTGCTCCTGAAACTGGCTGTGAATCATTGACAGAAGCTCATTTTACCACAAAGGTTTCCTCGGGTTCAAAGCAAAGCAGACCAGAGAGACTGTCACTGTTTGACATGTTCAACGTGTTCAATGTTTGATGTGTGAAGGAGGAAGTCACTGTGTGCTAATCATCAGCTAAATGTCAAATATTCACTTTGGAGTTCAAACCAGCGTTGCCATTCTTCCTGCTTCAGCTGAAACACTCGAACTTTTCAAGAGCGTCTGTGCAGCGTTTGTCCGAACTGAGTGAAGCCCATTGTGTGAGCGAGTGTTTCCTGTGTCGGCGCTGCAGCTGAAGGTCGATAACATTGTTCCAGCTGAAAGAATGCAACGTTTTCATGGAGCCGCTGAGTTCGGACAGGAAACAGAAAAAAAACAGAGGGTGGGGCAGGATGAGGAGAGCAGCCCCCCCAACATGAAAAATACAACTCAGTGCTGAACTCTTAATAATGGTTTCCTCCCTGAGGAGCCTTGACTGCTTCTTGTTGACACCCCGAGGACGACCTGTCCGACTGAGACCCCCCGAGTGAGCAGAGGCCTCCGGAGAGTTCAGCTCCACAGGGAGGCGGAGCTGAACCAGCACGCCACACACACACACACACACACACAGTGTGCCCTCAGAGCCAAGGACTGTGATGACATGACACTGTGATGGTCGTCGTCCAGGAATTCACAGTCAGACGGCGTGTGAACCGTTGAAATCCACTGTCGCCTGCACTCAAATTTAAATGTCGCTGTCTAATCTCTGAGTCCCGTAAAAACAGGCCTCCTGCATCCGCCGCTGCAGAAACAATGTGAGGAGGGAAGTGGGAGCAAACAAACACTTGGGATGGGATGGAGACATTGTTGGAGGACGAGGCCGCGTCCTCGGCTGTGTTCGACCGACAGCTGATTAACTGTGAGTCCTCTGACGGTTTCAGGCGTCCACATGGATCTGTTGTGTCCGACCTGAACCGAGGGTCCGAAGGTTCCAGTGCGGGCCACATTGTGACTAGGAGCCCTGAGCAGGTTCACAGTAATCTCTCTCTCATTGAGCCTCACACAACATGAGGAGGGCCCTCAGTCCTGCGTGAACATGAGATGATCTCAGCTGGTTCAGTTTTTATATCCTGAAGAAACCATGTCAAGGATTCTGCTCCCATACGAGATTAAAGCTTCTCTGCGGAGGCTTCGACCTCCACTTACTGTGGAGATCACTCTCTAACATGTGAAACAGTTGTGCTGATGGTGTCACATTATCACAGCGACCTGCAGGGGGCAGTAATGTGCCAAAGAAGACAGAAGAAAACTGCACACTCGGAAACATGACGGATTAAAAATACTTAAAATCAGCTTCACTCATGTTTATTGAGGAAGGAAACACATTCAACAAGTGTTAATTTGAAACTTGACTTCTAATAAAAATCCACAGAGATTTAAGATTCAAAGTCACTTTGATTGAACATCTTTTCTTCTAACAACTCAAACAGTTTCTTTTATCATAAGATGCTGTTTTTTTTGTGTTTTTTTTAAAAAGTAAATCTATATGAATGATTTCAGTCAGGCATTGATTCGTCCAGTGAAAAGTTAATCACACCTCTGTCACTCTAACCTTGAACTGTGACTTTAATTACTCTTGTATAATTTCTAATTTTATCTCTATTCTAATTTATGTATTTTTTTAATTTTAAGTACTCATTATAATTAGTAGTAGCACTAGTAGTAGCAGTACTCGTAGTACTACCTTTCAGTTGAAGCTATAACCTTTAAAGGGGCCATTTGGGCCAAAACATTACATATATATCAACAATGAATGCGTTTATAGATTAATTATAAATTCTTTAAACACAGTTTACAGAAGAACAACTTTCATATTTTAACAGGCACATTTTCGTGTTGGTTCATCTTCACCTGAACAGGTGAACTCTGTTCTCACCTGTGCGCACCGATGCGTTGCTCCTCTCTCCATCCTTCCTGGAAATCACCGTTAATCGGTACAAAGTCCCAGGTTCCAGACCCAGGATCTGACAGACCCAGGTGGTCCCAGACCCTCCAGACAGGTGACAGTCGGCAGACTGAGCCCATGAGTCCACATCACTGACGAGGCTGAGGTTACAGGAGAGACCAGCGGAGCTGAACTTCACTACGACGGAATCTGAGCTGGACCTGATTTCTGTGAAGTTTCCTGAGCAGCGCGAAGCCTCAGTGGACTGCACCTGAAACAGGAAGTGACATTGTGACAGGTGAGCAGTGAGAATTACATGTCTCCCTCGGAACTGCGTTTTCATTCCACGGGTGGTCAGGTGATGGTTAGGGGACGGTTGTGTTGATGTTCTGAAGATGTTGGGTCTCAAGTTAGGTGACTGCAAACAGACTCTCGGTTGTAGCTGTAGGTGGCGCTGTAGGCAACATCTACTGAATTAAAAAATACAAGCAAGTACAAAAAGTACAACCAGGGCTTACTCTGATTAAATTCTGAAATATTAAATTTGGAACGGTGTGTCTTGTACTGAGTTTAAGTCACTTGTAAATCCCACTGTACACAGAGAAATGAATGTAAACACTGAGTGCGAGTGATGAAGGGGGGGGGGGGCGTCGGATCACATCCTGATGATACAACAAGTAATAAAATACTTAACTATGATGATATTATACTTATAATGGTTGAACAGCTGACGTTAGCTCCAATGACTGTTTCATTTGATTTCATCTGGTCTCTTCCTCTCTAAGTCTTCAAAAACAAACAGTCCGAACTGAGCAAACTCTTCTTTGTCTGGGGGAAGAAAACAGCCTCAGGACTTTCACATCCACTGTGCTGATTAAAGACACAAACTCTGTCGGCTTATTCTTTGTTAAATGTTTTACCTGCACACCTGCCTCATACATCTCATGAAATATAATGATCCTAAAGTTTAACCTCTGCACTACGTGGCCCCCGGGGCCCGAACATCTGCCTCTCCTGCCCAACAGAGTCTGCAACAGTCTGACAGCCAGACACAGGTCTGTGCACTCACCTCATTCACACTCCACAACAAGCCAAGCATCAAACAGCTTCTGAACATGGTGGCTTCTGGTTTAAATCTGTCCGCTCAGTCAGCAGGAAAGACAGATGGTACATCCCCAGAGGAGCTGACATCCCGAAGGTGGAGAGTCAGAAGATGTGTCCTCTAACTGTCCACACAGGTCACATGCTGCAGTTTGCCTGCAGAGCACATCTTCATCTTCGTCTTCACCCTCACCCTCCGAGCAGCAGCACGGCCTCAGCTGACGGAGCTGCCTCGTCTCTTAAAGCAGCTCTCGCAGCTTCTTGATTCTCTTTTTGGACTCTTTTCTGTCGGAGGGATCCATCGGACCTGGACTGCTCTGAGGCCAGAGGCAGACGGACTCTGCGGACCCACACCCCACCCTGCTTTCCTTCCTGCCCGCCTCGGACTTTCTCTGATGACCTTTAGCATCAAACTGAGCAGAACCAGCTATTGTTTGTTATCCAATCAGGAAGCAGCCTCAGACCCAGAAACAGGCTCTAATAATAGAAGAGTTCACGTTTGGGGAAAGAAGCTCATTAAAGAAGAACAACTTCATATGTTGTGTCCGTGTGTTGGATCGGTTAGTGTCACTCAGATCGATCAGTGATGAAGCTAACTGTTAGCTGCTGTCTCTTCCTCCTTTATAACCTGCTTCAGTTTCCTCTTTGGTTCATTTTGTTCATGTCTTTTTAATCTAAGGCCGCCATTAACAGTTATTTCCATCATCATTATCAATCAAGTATTTGGTCTTGAAATCATCTAAAAAATGGTGCCAAGAGTCCATCAGATCTTTCGGTTCTTTTTCATTTGTCGTATATGAACAGTTCTGGGAGATTGAAGACATTCAGTTTACAATAACAATAATACTGTGAATCCATTGAGCACTTTTCTAGATTCACAAAGACACTTCAGAACACAATGTTGATAAAGGAAGCTAATAATGGATCCTGGAAGCTGGAAGGAGGAAACAAAAACATCTCTCACGTCACATCTCTTTCTTTCTGGAGACCTTTGTTGTCCAGTTAGCATGATGAAATGTTTCTCATGGTTCTGTTTCTTTTTGGATCTTCAGCTCTGGACTCAGACATTTCTGATCAGATGCTTTCAAGCTTGGTTCCTATTCATTTCATTATTTACTGAAGCCATAAAGTCAGCATCTGTCTACGTGAAGCGTGGCTGGAGATTACAAGCACCAAGGTCAAGCAGAGGCAGACCTGTCAATCAAGCAAAAATGTCCCATAATTCTCCTCAAGCCTCAATGAAACGATTAAACCTCAAATCCATCACAAAGACACAGATGACGGCCGGACTGAGCGTTTGCAGCGCAGCTTAACCACAGCCATGTGTCGAGCTAAATGTGGACATGCTAACATGCTAACCTGATGCTAACAATGTTAACCTGATGGTGGCGCTGGATGAAAAGTCAGAGGATGACCAGAGCTATAACAGTTCACCCTGAGGGGATCACGAATGTCTGAACCACATTTCATCATTAGCTGTTGTTGATTTTTCACTAAAAACTGGTTCACTGGTACCCGTGAAGGTGGGTTTTGATTTGGAGTCGTCATACCGTCAATGTCAATTTCCCGGAGGGAACCTCCCAAAGGGATTAATAAAGTACTCTGTCTGTCATACCGTCCACTATTGTCTGTGTTAGTGTTACAATTGAACTTTACTACCATGATTGATTTTAAGATGTCTGACATTTTTTCCTCCGAAGCCAAATGCTCTATTTCACCATGCTAACGAAAGTGAAACACGGTTCGTGCACCTGTGATTCGGATCGATGCTGGGTTTAATGGGTTCCTTCATGGATCGTGATCATCTTCCATCGAGTTAAATATAATTCAAGCCACTAGTTTTTTCTGTAATCTTGCTGACAAATGGACAAACTAGCAAACCAAAGCAAAAACAGAACCTTGTCGGTGGAGGTACAAATCGCAGCATGAGACACAGAGATACAAAGCACAGGAAGACTTACAGGTGTCATGGTCGATGCTGAAGTTGTGGTTGTTCCGGTTGTCGTTGTAGCTGCAGGTGTTGTTGTGGTGGTGGTGGTTGAAGTGGTTTTGATGTTTGTTGTCATGGTTGTGGTTGGAATGGATGTGGTTCGGATGACAGTTGTCATTGTGGTTGCAGATTCCGTGGTTGGAGGTGCTGTGGCTGTAGTCGTGGTTGAAATGGATGTTGTTGTTACAGGGCTGATGGTTGGTTTGGTTGTGGTTGTAGGTGTGTTTGTTGGACTCATAGGTGGGACTGTTGGAGTTGAGGTGGTGGTCCTTTCTGCAGACCTCACTTTGGCTGTTGGAGACATCTGTGGAACACCGCCAGCTGTGGTGGTGGTGGCTGAAAGTTTTGGATGAACTGTAGAGGCCGCTAGTGGTGTTGAGCTAACTGTGGGTGAAGTTTGGGAAGTCATAGGCAAGGCTCGATGGGATGATGGATCTGTCTCCATGACTGATGTTATGTCCGCTGCTGAAGGTGCACAAGCAGTCGTAGAGGGAGGTGTAGTTGTGGTGGATGCAGGTGAAAGGTCAGTCATATTATCTATTATCCTCTTGTCAGTAGTTGAATCTGTTGTAAATATTGTATTTTGGTTTGACTCTGTGCCAGAAACAGTAGATAAACCAACATTAGTATTAGAGGTGACTCCCTGAGAGGTGACTCCCTCAGATTTGACTCTCTCAGAGGTGACTCTCTCAGAGGTGACTCTCTCAGAGGTGACTCCCTGAGAGGTGACTCCCTGAGAGGTGACTCCCTCAGAGGTGACTCTCTCAGAGGTGACTCCCTGAGAGGTGACTCCCTGAGAGGTGACTCTCTCAGAGGTGACTCCCTGAGAGGTGACTCTCTCAGAGGTGACTCCCTCAGAGGTGACTCCCTGAGAGGTGATTCTCTCAGAGGTGACTCTCTCAGAGGTGACTCCCTCAGAGGTGACTCCCTGAGAGGTGACTCTCTCAGAGGTGACTCCTTGAGAGGTGACTCCCTGAGAGGTGACTCTCTCAGAGGTGACTCCCTCAGAAGTGACTCCCTCAGAGGTGACTCCCTCAGAAGTGACTCTCTCAGAGGTGATTCTCTCAGAGGTGACTCTCTCAGAGGTGATTCTCTCAGAGGTGACTCTCTCAGAGGTGACTCCTTGAGAGGTGACTCTCTCAGAGGTGACTCTCTCAGAGGCGACTCCCTCAGAAGTGACTCCCTGAGAGGTGACTCCCTCAGATGTGACTCTCTCAGAGGTGACTCCCTGAGAGGTGACTCCCTGAGAGGTGACTCCCTGAGAGGTGACTCCCTCAGAGGTGACTCCCTCAGAGGTGACTCCCTGAGAGGTGACTCCCTCAGAGGTGACTCTCTCAGAGGTGACTCCCTGAGAGGTGACTCTCTGAGAGGTGACTCCCTCAGATGTGACTCTCTCAGAGGTGACTCCCTGAGAGGTGACTCTCTCAGAGGTGACTCCCTGAGAGGTGACTCCCT
>JBBMOC010000112.1:569049-603686 GCA_037975185.1 Centropyge bicolor | reverse complement strand
GCCTGCCTGCCTGTCTGACCGCCTGCCTGCCTGTCTGACAGCCTGCCTGCCTGCCTGTCTGACCGCCTGCCTGCCTGCCTGTCTGACCGCCTGCCTGCCTGTCTGACCGCCTGCCTGCCTGCCTGTCTGACAGCCTGCCTGCCTGCCTGTCTGACAGCCTGCCTGCCTGTCTGACAGCCTGCCTGCCTGTCTGACAGCCTGTCTGTCTGACAGCCTGCCTGCCTGTCTGACAGCCTGCCTGCCTGTCTGACAGCCTGCCTGCCTGCCTGTCTGACAGCCCGCCTGCCTGTCTGTCTGTCTGACAGCCCGCCTGCCTGTCTGTCTGTCTGACAGCCCGCCTGCCTGCCTGTCTGACAGCCTGCCTGCCTGTCTGTCCCTCGTTTTTTCTAAAAGGAGAAATAAAGCCTTCCTCACCATGTCTCCCGGTCGCCGTGTTTCCAGCGGCGGCCTCGTCCTCACTGTCGTCCTCTGGGCTGAGGCTGCTCTGAGCCGATGGCTTCGGCCTCCACCTCCTCATGTCTTTGCAGGTGGTGAAGGGAGGGACTAGAGAGGGAGAAACACTTCACGAGTCTGGAAACCAGATCCCTGAGGATGAGGATTATGAGAGTTAAAGGAAAAGTTCACCAACCATGTCGTTTGCTTTCATTCACTTTGCTGACGAGGAGGACGGCCTTCTGGTCACTTCCCATCCGGTCTTTGTTTGGGCCAAACAGCTTCTTCATGTACTTTTCTACAAAGAGAAGGCTTGTGATCGTTAGCATCAAAAACTTTGAGTTTGGAGAACATACGGACAGAAACTGATCTTCTGATCTGATCTGACATGCAGCCCACCTGTGGCAACGCTGACGTCCTGGTCCGAGCTGCTCTCAGAACAGCCAATCAGAGGCAGGTTGTACGACAGGATGTCCTGGAAAAGTTGATTTCCAGTCAAAGTGCAGTTTCTCATGTGCTGCCTGCAGAGCAGAGGAAGCAGACGTGTCAAGCGATGAAGGTGACACCGAGCAGTATGAGACTTCAGGAACAAGTTCTCACCATCTGCAGTCGTCATCGTTGCAGGTTCCCGTGAGATCGAAGCGACAGAAATACTTTCTCGGTTCGATGGTGTTGCTGTATGTGACGGAGCTCAGCGATAACTTCTCCTTGGTCCTGTAATACGGACTGAACCTGAGAGACAGAGAGCACAGAGAGTCTTCATCGTTCAGAGATCTGATGAATGTCTGAGTTCTCTTGGACTTGAAAACACTGTCAGACTGAAATCAGTCGTGGTGTGGTTCAGGTCTGAAGCTGGACCCTCAGGTCCTTGATACTTTGAGTCGTTCAGTTTTTCCAAAGAGCAAAACAAAAACTACAAGTGTAGAATTGGAAATGATTCAACTTTGTTCTCGTCGCTGTTTTTCTATTTTGTTGCTTTTATCATTTCACTTAAATCATTTCTATTTTTCGTGTGCATCAGTCATGAGTGTTTTCTCTGAACTGCTTTGAGTTCCTGCTTCTCACCACAGCACCAGTGAGCGGCCGGTGAAGTCATGGCTCAGCTGTGAAGCAGTCGCCTGTGTGAATCCATGAATCTGGAAATGAAAATCACCTGTAAGACCTGAAGACCAGCAGAGGGCTGTGATATGCTCCAAAGGGAACTGGCTTCAGCTCTGAGCTCCCTGATTGGCTCATGGCTGCGTCCACCTCCATGAAAACCACCTGCAGTGACAGAACCATGAGACACACTGATGATCAACACCAACCAAATGAAGACGCTTGTTTTAACATCAAACTAAAAGACTGTGATAGTGATCTGAAACCAGAGGCACTAAAGAAAATCTAAACATATATAACACATATAACGACTCCATCATGTCCATTTAGACAAAACTTAACGCTTTAATATTTCAGTGTCTGTTTCAGTCACCATGGAATATTTAAGACTTTAGAAAACCTTCTTTCAACAAACTGAACTCTGCTTTTTCAGATCTGCAGACACCCTGCAACACTGCTGCTCACCTGTCCAGGTGGGGGACTGTCTGCGTGTTCTCCCACTTTGTGCAGCTCCCTCAGCAGCAGCTCTCCCAGCCGGGCCTCCAGCTGGTACCTCAGCTTCAGAGCATCCACGTCCAGACCTGCAAACATCTCTGCAGGAGGCTTGGAACTGCTTAACGACTTGGCAGGTTTGGTAGAGCTGCTGTCTTTAGCCGGAGTGGAGCTCAGCTGCTCCAGGTTGGGCTTGGTGAAGGAGCTGCTGGACTGACGCAGAGAGTGTCGGCGGTTCCCTTGAGCAGCAGCAGGTGCAGGAGCAGCAGGAGCAGCAGGAGCAGCAGGAGCAGCAGGAGCAGCAGGAGCAGCTTCTGACTCCGATTCGTGATCGTCAGCCTCGGGGGCGTCTTCACTGTCCAGGGTGAGTTTGTCCTGGGTGAGGTCATGCAGGGAGGGCTGGGGCGGAGGGAAGGAGGTGGAGGGAGGTGGGAGCTGGCTCGGGAGGTCGGGAGGGGTGGAGGCCGGCACTGGTGGCTCTGTGGGCAGATCTGCTGGGAGGCCTTTGTTGCGCAGGGCCTGAGCCTCCTTCAGCTTCTGGATCTTGAGGGCATATTCTGACTCCAGCTGCTGCAGCCGCTGCTTCTGTGCGATCAGCTCTGCGAAATGACGCTCCGATCCGCGGGGGGCACCGTCCACACGCTGCAGCTTCGTGGGCTGAGAGGAGACACAAGTTCAGTTCGTTCACATGAACACACAGTAACATTTCTGTCCTGCACGTATTCTCTCTGTCTCCCATTGACTTCAGTGGGCCTGGTAAAGTTACTTCTGTTCTATGGTTCTGTTTTAGTTCACATATACTCAAATCTGCTGCTGCACATTAATTCAGCTAACGCTGAGCATACGAAGTAAAGCCAGTTTAATTTAACACTAGAAACTGTCACAACGAGTCAAGATTCCACTTAATGAAGCGTCTGACCTCTTATTAACAGTCACCAGGTTAATAGCGCTGCAGCTAACTTAACATACATAACTAATGTTAGCATTAGCACGTAGCTAATGTTTGCTGACGAAGCTAAAAGGTAACTTCCGCTTCCTTTAAATGTGCCGTTCATCGCGTCAGATGCCGCAAACAGAATCAAACTCGTCTCCATGTCCGACGACTGAAGCGAAGTCACAGATGTTCAACAATAACTAAAGGTTCAGTTTACTTCCTGTTGGGTTAGAACCTGAGAGGAAACAGACACGTCTCCAGTTATCCTCCAGAACTGCAGCATGACGTCCGTGTTCACAGACAACAGTGACGGCTCATGACTCTTCTGTTAAGTTGCAGCCCAAACTAAAACTAAAGTACAAAGTACTCTGCAGAGCGCAAGTAAAAATACACATACATGAATACTTTTCTGAAATGGTCACTGCACTGGGAACGAAACACTTTACTTCTCAGTGTATTCTTCTCAGTCACTGTTGGCCCAGATGGCGGCTCCGCCTGCAGCTCAGGTGACCGACCACAGCGTCAGGAGCACGGTACAACTCTCCTGTCTTCAAACTACACCTGGTGTCTTCAGAGAAGTTCAATTTGAAGTGACTCCACATGTACAGTTTCTAAACTGAGCTGAGGTCCTTCATGTCTGCATGAGGTGTTGCTCACCAGCATGTGCCTGGACTCTGGTCTGCGTTTGGCTCCTCTGCCGGCCGTCAGCTGAGCCTGGGTCAGCTCCTGCTCCAACCTGACAGTCAGACTCTTCTTTATGGACACTCGATGTTCGACACGATGCACCTGCGGGGGAGGGGGACAGGGGTCACATATAAGCCACCAGGACTGGAGTACACCTGCAACACCTGGGTCCACAGGGATTGAATGAATCCTCTGACGAGAGCTTCACGTTTGACGGTTTGCCTTCTCCCTCCCACCTGCTCCTGCAGCTTCTTGAGGAGCGTCTTGTTGGCGCAGACAATCTTTTCTGAAGCCTGAAGCTGCTCCCTCAGTTTGGCCACCTTCCCCTCAGCTGCCTTCAGAGACTCCCTCTTCTTCATCTCTTGCTGGAGCAGATGTCTCAGGACGGCCTCGTCTCTCTGCAGCAGCTCCCTGTGAGACACACACTCATCACTCTACCAAAAACTTCCTCCCCACCTGCTCTGCTCAGCAGATTGTGTGTGTGTGTGTGTGTGTGTGTGTGTGTGTGTAACGTGTGTTGGAGGTTTCTGTCGACACCAGGAGACCTGCAGAAACAGTTGTGTTTTGTCTTTGTGACTGCTGTCTACACATGCTAACACGTCATTCTTTTCACAGATGCACGGCTCTCCAGAGCGTCTGAGTCTCAGTGGGGTCACAACATTTAATGATAGCAGAGATGGATGGAAACATAAACCAGGAAGCTGCATTAATGTTTCGTGTCAGCAAAAATATCTGATATCTCGATTTCTCTATTTGGATGACACATGATTATTTTACTCTAACACATGAAACAATGACATCTAGACTAGTAGCAGAAGACTGACAACACGCAGGCTCCTTTTACTGTGTCAGTGAGTTTCAGTGTGGTGTGTTTGGCAGCGTTCCTGAAGAGCTGCAGTGAGTCCTACAAACCACCAGATGTCACTGTGTTTGAGTCTGAGGCCCCAAAGGTTCATGAGGCTGCATCACTACTTCATATTCGTTTTCATGGACTGTGTCACTTTTACTCTTCTATTGGAGGGATAATCATTCTCCTAAGTCCCCCATGATGTGCGGTGGTAGGAATGTAAACAGGAAGTCTAAAATCACCACAGAGTCAGTGAGTTAAGTGGGAGCTGCAGCCAGAGGCCGTTTTAGTCTGTATTTGTTTCCATGTGGTCACAGGGTCTCCATTGGCAGGCTGTTAGCAGCTCCTGTTAGCAGCTCCTGTTAGCAGCTCCTGTTAGCAGCGTATCAGGGCTGTGCAGGGACCTCTCACTGGATGAGTGTGTGCTGCAGTGGGATGGAGCTGCTCACTGTGCTCTCACCTGTGTTTTCTGAGTCTCTGCTCTGCTTCCGTCAGTTTGAGCTCTGTAGCTGATTTTCCTGATGAATCCAGCACAGAGTCAGAGGTGGAGCTCCGAGTGCTCAAAACGAGATCCTTCAGCATCTTCTGCTTCTCCCTGCTGTCCCGTCAGAAAGGTTTCCACACGTTAGTCTTTTCAACATCAGAACTGTGTCCACACCAACAGTCACACTGTGACCTTCAGAGCTGTGGTTACTTACCTGGCGATTTCCTCTTTCAGCAGGCGGTACTCAGCCTTCTTGGCCTCAGGTAAAGCCTCTGGCGTTCTGACAGGGTTGTTCTCCTTCTCAGATCCTGATGCTACTTTAGGCTTCGCTGCCTGGGGAAGACAGATCTCGGTTACAGTCAGACAGAGTTAGTCTTTTCAGATCAGCTCAGGTTAGAAGAAGGGTTTGGGTCAATAACATCATTTTTCATTCAAGGTGGAACAAATCACTTTATTCATTTGTTATTAAGCAAGTCTACATGTGAGCTGAACTGACCACATAACCATGACACCCTGCTGGAGCCTAGTGTTTCAATCAAGCAGGACTAAATCAGTTTTGTTCTTTGTTTGTCTAATATCATGTAATACTGTCTGCAGCCGCCGCAGTCAGCCGGACCCACCTCCACCGTCCTCCTCGCCTCTTTGATCATGAACTCCAGTCCCCCGAACGCTGCCTGCGTGGAGCTGCAAGCATCCATGTCCGAGTCACTGTCGTCCGAATCGTTGAGAGAAACCACCACTGACTTGTGTCTGGGCAGCTGCAGGAAAACAGCACAGCCAGCAGATTATCTTCCACTCAGCACCACATGTACTGTCCCTGTGTGAGTGTGGTGACGGGGGGGCAGCTCCACATCACCATCAGAGGTGCTGCCCTCTGCTGCTCTTCTGCTTGTTTCATGTGAGCAGCCTCAGATAAACTGTGTTTAACAGTTTGACCTTGTGAGACAGCAGATTGTGATCACTGTGTGTCTGTGTGCTTCTCACCACCAGTGGAGCTCGGGGAGTGTGATGTCCTCTGCTGAACTTGTTGGTTCTCGACTGAGACACCGTGTTCAGACTGACGATGCTCAGGTTTCCTCTGCTTGGCTGCTGAAGACCTGCAGGAGGCTGACGGCTGGGAGACGGAGGCCCGCTGGAGCTCTTCTCCTACGGACGACAGGAGACACACAGCATGTGTTCAGAACATGAACAAATCCACGTCGCTCTTTATTCAACTTATCCCGACTGTTAGTTCATCTGGACATGTGTAGTGACTCCTTCATATGCTGCAAATCAGTGTGAACAGGAGACGGAGCTCAGACGGTACATTCAGGGGAAGATGCTCACTGGTAAAAACCCAATTCTAAAATGATTTGGCTAAATGAAATGATCTTTCACTGATGTTGTGTGGGAGGCAGAGAGCACATGACGAGGTCCTCGCAAATTCATGAAAACACAGCTGAAGTGACAGAAACACAAACATCCTTCATGCCAAACTTTAGTTTGTTGGATCCATTGATTTAAGATGGCTCAGAGTGAAGCTGCTTTGAAAAGCTACGCCCTTATAGTCGTGAAGCATTTACAAGTAATGGAAGTGACATCAGCCAACAGAAAAAAAAAAAAGATATATGACCTGGGGAAACTGACGCCTGATTTTTGACACGTTACCTGAAACGAGCCTCACAGAAGTTGAGCTACACAAAGCAGGAATAAGCTAAGGAGGAGCTGTAACATCGAGGCTGTGGAAGCTCGAGAAGGTGAAAACCTCCTGAGTGTCCTGAGCTGGCTCTGACCAGGGACCACGGGGGGGTGAGACCCCTGGAGGAATGTGCAGTGAGAGAGAGGCTGCTCTCAATGGACGTTTGGCCAAAACACAAAACAGTGGTCACCTCTCCTACAGCTTCAGCTCTGCCAGTGTAGATCCACAAGATCCTCCTTTTAAATACAGATGAAACGTGAGGGAGGAACAGCCAGAGCCACGTATGTATGAAACCTTTCAATAAAAGTTATCTAACACTGAGACCCACAGACTCACACCTGTCACACAGTAAACACTGAATGTTAAACTCTATTGAATTCTTTTCATTTTATCAGACTGTGTAGTAACATCCTACAGTCCAGAGCAGGACTGCACTCAGACACAAACCTCCGTCACTGCCACTCTTTTGTTGGCCATAGACATCAGACAGGTCTCCCTGAGCAGCATCTCCTCCTCCTCCTCCTCGTCGGCAAAGGGAGGCTTGGGAGGAGGTTCCAGCTCGTCTGGTGGAGGGGGGAGTGGTGGAGGTGGGGGAGGACCACCGGGCAGCATGGGGGAGAGGAACGGCTGAGAGACAGAAGCAGAGGAGCTGAATTTACATCATCCTTAATCCTTTTCTTCACTGAATTCATCAACTGTCTCATACTGATACATGAACACGAAGCTGCGCAGACTTGTTTTCCTGAACGTCAGAGTGAGACGGGGAGCGTACCATTCCAAACTGATGAGAGTCGTTCACATAGGGAGACATCTGAGGGAAACATCCTGCTTCGTCTGCAGTCAGTGGGTTGTGTGTCGGTGACGGGACTGAAACCAACAGCAGTCAATGATTCATTACGCAGACAAACGGAAAGAGGAAGTGGGAGCAGGTTTGTAGTGAAGTGTGTGTAGATGAGCATGATGGAAACCTGCAGAATGTTTGTTTGTCATTTTCACTGCACAGCTGAGTGACTGTCTCATGTCTGTGTGTTTTCAGGTGTGTGTTCATTAACACTGCATCGAAAAAGAGCACAGAGGACGTCTGAAAGCTTGACTCCACTGATCAGATCCTTTCAAATCCCTGAGGAAATAAAGACGATCTTTCACCATCTGGGACATTTTTGCTGCCTGAGAAGCAGAAACATCCTGAAAATGAGCGGAGCAGCAGACGTGAAGTGTTGATTACATGTAAATCTAAATATGTTTGATTCAGAAACAACATAAGCAACATAAACCTTCAACAAGTGAAGAGCAGGTGAAGGTCGCTGCTCACCTGGAGAACTGGTCTCGCTGTCCGTGTCCATGGCCACCTCGTCATAGTTGTCATACTGGTAGAGGTTCCCCGAGGCGTCCAGGCCCTGTTTACCTGCAGACTTCCTGTGTTCTCGATCTCTGGACTGAAGAACAGAGAGAGACCTCAGCTTCTGTGGTGTTCACAGCAACATCATGTTCCACCTGACTTCTACTGTCACAAATATGTCTGAGTGATTCTGGCTCAAATGTCAGCTGCTCATATTCAAAATGTAGGTTATCCCTCCATTTGGAATATGAACAATGAATCAAATTGAAGGAGAAACAGCTGCAGATTTCTCGTGAATCAAATCAGGCCAATCTGACGTTTGTGAGTTTTTAATATATAATTTTTAAAGAATCACTGCAGCTGACACTCAAACACAAACGTAAGATCAAAACAGAATATCTCCATGAGAAAAAAACAGAACTGTGAGCTGCACTTTATGAGAAGCTGATGTTTCTGTTCCCGTGGTCTGATTCCCATCTGCAGGTTTTCATCCAGAAGAAAGTCGTTTTTCATGCTTCTAAATGTCGAGTGGATCAAAGCTGCAACAATATCACAGCTTTGGCTCACAGAGTAAACAAACCAACACAAAGACTGGAGAGCTCTTTTGATCATTATAGAGAGCAAATATTCATCGTTGGATTCATTCTTTCTAGGAAAACAGCCAAAGCATCAGTGGCTGCAGCTCCTGAAGAAAGAGGCAGGACACAGACACTTTCTACGCTTCACTGTTCTGATGGACCTTTTCCACCATTTCCTGACATGTTACAGTTTGGTCTCAGTGGGGGAGACGGACCGGGGCCATCCTCTCACCTTACTCCGCGTCCTCGTCTTCCCTCCCACCAGCTTCATGAAGCGGTTGTACTGCTCGTCCTGGTTGGACAGATCGCGGATTCTGCGGATTTCATCCTCTCGTTTGCGTCGTTCTTCCTCTTCCTGACGTCGTTTCTCCTCCAGCTCTCTCTGCTGCTGCAGCTTCCACGTCTTCAGCTGCTGCTTCCTGGCCGCCTGCTTCGCTGCCGAGCCTGAGAGGAACAGCAAGATCATGATTGTTCAACGTGCTTCCACAGTGCAGTCTGACTATCAGGACCCCCGACGAGGCCGTGACTGAGCGGCAGGACACTGCTAACATCTGTTCACGCTCGCTGGTCGTTTACAGTTTAACATCAACTAAAACCTGAGTGAAGGTAAAGAGTCCAGACAGAGCAGAGGAGAACACCATGACTCACTGACTCAGTTCTTTCATGTCGATACAGTGGATTCACTCATGCAGGTGACCTCCAACACACCTGTGGACACGATGACTGTCACCCTGTCGGTACGCAGCCAGGCCGTCAGCCGTGAGCCACGAGTGCTCAGTTTGACAAGAACCAATCAGAGCTGAGACACAGTCACTTATTTGAAGCGGATTGTGAGGAATCATCTGCACATTGGTTCTTAATACGATTTTGTTTATCGTTCATTACTGAGGAAAAAGTAATTCATTTCTATATTATTTGGGTAACTAATTGGGATGTTGATTTCAGGCCTCATCTGCAGACAGCTGCTGGTACTGACAGGGAGACCCCCGGAACACAGAGCAGGTCTGAGCGTCCAGCTGCCACCGGCACTCAGGACGGTCCTGTAGCCTCACAGCGTGCAGGCTCTACCTGCCGCCGGGACTCTCTGAAGACTCACCTGGACTGATCATCTTCTTGGCCATGTGAGGCTTTCCTGGAGCTCTGGCTCTCTCCAGCGGAGATTTGGAACCAGATTTAGGACTCGCTTTGGGTCTCTCTCGGTCTCTGTCTGGAGGTCTGGGTGCAGTCTTGGTCCTGTCTCGGTCTCTGTCCAGGGGCTTGGACCTGATTCTGGTCCTGTCTGTGGCGGCGGCGGCGGCGGCGGCAGAGAAGGCAGACCTGGTGGTGACCCTCGGCCTGCTGGGAGCAGGAGCTCCGGAGCTGGAGCTCCTGTCCTGCGCTGGTTTCGTGATTCGGTCTTTGCTCTTCTTCATCACCTGCTGCTCCTTCTGCTGCCACTTCTTACTGGCCGACTGCAGAGCGAGGAGGCGCAGCTGCAGCTCTGACAGCTCCTCCTCTTCGGCCTTCATCACTGGCTGCTCAGTACACAGTGTGAAAGAGAGACAGACAGTTAGATCAGCGCTGTGTTGGATGATATATGGTAGATATATATTCTGAGGAATGGTTCCCTCAGACACGGTGGTAGACTTCAGGAGTCCCTCACCACTCACACAGGAGAACTTTAAAGAAGCTCCATGGAGGAGAATCCAGGATGAATAACACACGAGGTGTCGTGACTGCCAAGCCAATTCTGAAGGCCACTCCCCATGAAGAGACATTTAACTGTCAGCTAACGATCACGTCAGGATGTGGTTGATCCATGTATGTGCATCAACATGCTACAGAGCCTGTTTGGATCACTGACCTATTCCACAACACGTATCCTATATAACATGACGGCGTCAGCCCCACCTTGTCAGGAGAGACGGCCGAGTCCTCGCTGGAGGCCGACGATTCTCTCCGACACAAACACGTCTTTGGCATTTTCTGGTCTTTGTCTGTTTCTTCAGTGCAGCACGGACACGTCTTCTTCGTCTCCTGCGACTCCTCATCAGCTCTGTGCCCTGCTCCGTCTTCTTCAGCACACACAGGAAGTGACACCAGACGTTAAAATGGGAGCTCTCATCACAACAGCTAACAATAAACATGTCTGTGTTCATAGAACAAACAGCAAGTCATCACATGGCCATGTAGCTCAAACAGTCAAACAGGATGAATGGATGATCAGAAGATCTGACAGATGATCAGACCACTGGACTTCTTTGCTCACCCTCCGTCTCAGCGTCGCCGCCTTGCTCCTGCTCGGCCCACTTCCTCTTCAGCTCGTCCAGGTTAACGGGGGCGGGGAGTTTCTGGCGCAGAGGCTTGATGTTGAACGCCTGGAACACTTTCTTCTCAGCCGTGTCCAGCTCGGACACGTCCTCTGGACTCTGGTCCGGTTCAGGTACTGGTTTGGTCTCTGTAATACTGGCATTGTTGTCCGGGGTCTGGTCTCTAGCGGGGGACACTTTGGGCTCTAGAGCCATCGTCTCCTCTTTACGAATGCACTCCAGCTCCAGCTGGATCTGCTTATACTTGGACAGTAACTCCTCAAAGGACTCGTCCACACTGTTCTCTGGTTTGGACGCGCTGTGGCTCGGTTTTCTGGCCTGGTTCCGCTGCAGCTTCTCTGAAGTCAAATGTTCAGGAAGGCAAAAGCAGGGCTGCAAATAATGATGATTTTCTCAATGCACTGATTAATAATCAAGTCTAGACAAAAGGAAAGTGTTGATCCGACCACGAGACCAGAACCCAAACAGATTCAGATACAGTATTCACATCCGAGAAGCTGGAACCAGAGAAAAATTACTGAACTGTTTGATCACTTATCAATGGAATGTTTATGTCCAAATCTCACTAATGTCATGATCAAATTGTCTTTTTGTTTTTGCTTTGTTTTTTAAAAAGCAAAATCATTTTCTGGTCCTCAAACCGTGATGAGTATTTACTGCTGTCTCACATTTTTTTCTACAGAGCAAAGCATCTGTACTCTGTGATCCACGACAGTGATTCACAGAGAGGAGGTGAGACAGGAAGTTCACATCTTCACAGCAGGAACACGTCATTATTTTGAGGGTTTCATTTCCTGTTAAACACCCTCACATGCCAGCTGCAAACTGATCCACCTCAAACATGAATGTGTACTGAGAACTTTTAGTTGATCCATGGACTGGACCCAACCAGGATCCTACTCAGACCCAACCAGGGCCCAACCAGGATCCTACTCAGATCCAACCAGGGCCAACGTGGACCCAATCTGGATCCAACGTGGACCCAACATGGGCCCAACCAGGATCCTACTCAGACCCAACCAGGGCCCAACCAGGATCCAACTCAGACTCAACCAGGGCCCAACATGGACCCAATCTGGATCCAACGTGGACCCAACCTGGATCCCTGGCAGCAGCTTGTCAGGTTAACGCTCATCAGTTCAAATCAGTATAGTTACGTCGGGATGTGACACACCTGCTGGACTGACATTCAGCCAGCGCCCCCTGCTGGTGTCGTGGTGGAACAGGTGAAAGGATACGTTTTCTGGAGGGAGACTCTTTCTTGTTGATGTGACCATCTCCGGGCCCGTACCGACCGAGGGGGCCTCTCGTGTCTCCGCAGCCCCGGTTGCCCCGGCTCCAGCTCCCGCGGCCGCCGTTCGGCATGGCCCGATGTCTAAACCTGCCCAGGGCTCCGTGGCTCCGCTCCCAGAAGCTGCTTCTCGGCGGCGGCGGCGGCGGCAGCGACAGCAGCGGCGGAGGAGGAGAGGGCGCCGGAGGCCGGTCGGGCCCGCTCGGCCCGCACTGCTGCCGGTGGCTCGGGGGGAAAGGACCGCGGCTGTAGGGCCCCAGGAGGCGGAAGTCCGGCGGCTGGT
The DNA here is from genome assembly GCA_037975185.1 of Centropyge bicolor. Taxonomy (NCBI): domain Eukaryota; kingdom Metazoa; phylum Chordata; class Actinopteri; family Pomacanthidae; genus Centropyge; species Centropyge bicolor. The sequence continues at coordinate 591,237 of JBBMOC010000112.1, read as the reverse complement.
GGCCCATGTGAGGCGGCGCGTTGTGCGGCTGCTGGTGCGGTTTTCGTGTCCGTGTCGGGGCGCCGCGGCCCGGCCTGCTACCATCCCCCCGCCGGCTCGGCTCCTCCGTCTCATCGTCGCAGATCTCTCCGTCTTCGAGCTCTCCCTCCTCTCTGGGAGAACGAGTCGCTGTGTTTGGATCCATGTTGTCGTTAAATCCGAAGTGACCGTGAACTCATCGGAGCGAAGGCGTTAAATTCATGTCGATCTCGTTTAGAGTGAGATTCTGTCGGACAGGAAGCGTCTTCTCTACTGCACTCATCCAAATCTCGCGATACTACGAGACTTGCGAGACCGGAAGCAGCTGACTTCCAGGAAGGTTTTAAATCTTCAGTCTGTTCCGTAAGAAGTATATATGGGTGATTCCTCAATTAAGGGAGTTTTTCTGTCAACGGGGGAGATTTTCCACAAAATGTTTTTTAGAAAAAACAATTATTGTTTTTGTTGAGAAACACAACAACAACGGAGGAACATTCCCACACACGCACACGCACACACACACACACACACACACACACGTACATATATACACGCACGCGAGTATTAAATGTCATCACTGAGACAGTTATTTTTTTCATAACTACTACAACTTAACCTTAACAAACACAATAATTGTTTTTTTTCTACAAAAGATTTTCTCTTGAAAATCTACCCTGAGGACAGGAACACTCTTTAATTGAAGAATAACCCATATATCAAGTAACAAGAAGTCTGACATGAATCTCTTTTCAACAGAGATGTGACCATGAAGGCAACACAATAACATCATTAAGAGAATTATATATAATACAAACACACTGAGACAAGTGACACAATGAAACATAGAAATAAGATAAGCCTTTATTCGTCCCACATTGGGGACATTCACAATAATATCCAGTTAAATAGATATATAGTACTATCAGAATAACATAAAAGGTGAAGCTTTGACCAATGCTGTTATGTTCTCTGACGTTAAAAAAAAATCTCTATCGTTTTTGATTGAATGCCTGAAAAATAATGACTATTTACAATATATTTTCCCATTATAATTTCTTTTGTGTTAACTATTTCACACTGAAATGTAACTTGAAGTCGTTCTCAAGTTTTCATTCATATGAAGGTTCATATTACTTCACTGCAAATATATAAACAACAAAAATATATCAATGAAACCCTGTAAAACAAAAGAGACCTGAGGATAATCTGCACTACCAAACAACACAAAGAGGCCAAACAGCACCATTTGATTGTGGAGGCTACAGGAAAAAGTCTGAATAGTTTCATAATCATATTTTGATGGGAGAAATTAGACAGACAGACAGAGTACTTTATTAATCCCTTTGGGAGGTTCCCTCCGGGAAATTGACGAATTAATAATGCAAAATCAAATGTAGGAACAACACCAGAAAAACGTGTTGCTTTTCAACTTGTAATATGTTAAGTCAGTTTTGTTTGATGGCAGTTGCCTTTGATTCTGTTTGCACCTGAATACAACGACCTGGATGACTGAGAACCTTCACAGAGCTACACTTGCATGATTACAGCTTGATATGTCATATAACTATGATGTGCACCTTTGTGGACTGAAAATAAACCATCTCTCATCTGTTTTGTCTCTTCGTATTCTCAAAAATAAGGTTGACCAAAGTGTCATTCTGACCAGAATACAATACAAAATATACCTCTGATTTATTATCTTCAATTGTTCATTGTGCTCAGGAAGATCATATTTACACAACAAAATGAACTACAGCCAAATCAGATTTCTTACATTTTACAATGTAGTTTTGATTTGTTTTTGATTTCACTTTATTCATAAACTGTTTACGTACATAACGGAACACAACAAACAAACAAACAAATGCTGTAAACATAGCCCCACATTATATAAGATATTATGAATGATTAAAAAAGACCTGAGTACTTAACAGCCTCCCCCAGACAGTACAAAATGACAGGATGATTAGTGAAAATGAGCTAACCTGTGTTAACCTGTATCTAACCTTGAAAAATAACTTATAGTAGTTGTAATAACTTTAAAATAATCAAAGTTTTTTTTTTTTCAGATTTCTATTGTCTAATGTGATTGTATCGAAACCAGGCAGCGGAGGGCTCAGAAATCTTTAAATAAAGCTCTTATTTTATGATTATTTCCTTTAATTTCCTGAACTGTATCACACGTTGTTTTGTTCACGTCAATCTACTTCGATCGACACATCTTCACTTCCGGCCACGCCCTCTGAGGAGACAGGAAGTGTGTCATACAATTGAACTTGTGATGCGTTATCGTTTGTGTTTGAACATCTTTCTGCTTATACAAATTTTACGCAGTCTATCTGTCACAATAACGCTTCTGTCTTCGTCTTCTTCTTGCATAAGAACTCACTGGTAAGGTGTCCGGACCTGACCTACGCACATGCGCAGTAAAGATCGGGTCGTGTCAACAGGGCTTCGTTTCTGAACCGGCTCCTCCGGAGATCCGGTAGCATCGGAGACTGCATCAAACATCCAGGTCTCTGAAGTCCACAATGAATCTTTAAAAAAGAAATGCATGAAAACATGAACACACAGTGCGCGTGCGCGAAGCTTTTACCGGAAGCTGACCTGTCAGTTTTGTTTTGGACGTTGACAGACACGTGAGCTGTTGTCGTCATCAGTGGAGGAAGCAGCCGACATGGCGGCGGATTCTGCTCTCAAGGTAAAAACAGTATTTATCTTTAAGGATCTGTCAGATTCTGCTCGTTCTAACTTCTGTCGTGGTTAAATAACTGCGCTCTTCCGTGCCTGTAGCTCCGAGTTCAGCCCACGGAGTCTTCACCGCAGGTTAGTCAGCGAAACAGTGGATGAGTTAGCTGAAGTTAGCTCGCGTTAGCCGCTGTGCTACACCGACACCCTGAGCTCACAGCAGTCGTTCGAGGAGCTGCCACGGAGGCGGCCTGTGACGGATGGCCCTGTTCGTCTCCGGATTTCGGTTTAGACGCACATTGCGACCCGCAGGCTCCGACACCAAGCGCTAAAATAGAGGTTAGCATGATAGTCAGGCCAGGCGAGGTGGCAGCTCGGGCCCCTGAGAAATAACAGTTAGCTTCTGAACCAGCACATAGTGTTTTTACATCAGTGAGTGGACAGAAACAGTCGACACACCAGCCGTTACTGCACTTTGTCAACACCAACACTACTGCTGCAGCGAGCTGACGCTGTGTGCTAAATGCTAACGTTAGCATCGAAGCAAACAAAGTTTCTCCTCTGACTCACTATGAAAACAACACATCGCACTTCCGTGTAAGGAGCCAAACTCCATTCAGCCAAGTTTCTGTACATGCTGGAGAGTTTAATGGAGCTCCAGTTTGTTCTTCTCGTTTACAGTCGAGTCACTGAGGTAAACCCAATTTTCCTAAAACATTAATTCTCGGCAGGAGGTTTAACGTAACTTCACGATGTACGTGTGCGTTTGTTGTGGTTACATTGCTTATGATCCAAAACTAGCGAGTCGACGACCTTACTGACATTAAGAAAGTGCAACAAGACAGCCAGCCAGCTGATAGGCCTGAGCAGTCCAGCAGCCAGAGGAGCAGCTGACAGGCCACAGACTGAGATGGACGTTAGGGACTTGTCAGGAGATTGTAAGTGAGCACAGTGTCCAGGGTGCAGAGTGGGGATGACAGAGGTCACTGTATCAGCACACGGATCCTGAAGCTGTTCTTGTAAGGTGAAATAGTTCGATAATGTTGCTTTACCAAAGTGAAAAACTTCCTCATCAGTTACATTTGGTCACAGTGATGTTACTCTCTATTATTTTATGTTTCCACACAGTATATTGTGGTAGGAAATGCATGAGAAGAACAGACTGAAGTGGAGCTGACTGAACGTCATGTCTGTCACACAGGTCATATTTGAACATGAAGGAGTCTTCATACATCCGAGCAGCGATGAAGACGGCGGCGAGCAGGATTTACTCATTTCAGGCTCCCTTCGAATTGTTGACAAGGTAAAACAATGAGTTCACACATCAGAGTTCTGTTTCTCTTTAGTGTTCATAGATCACACGCGGGTGTAGGTCTACAACTACATTCACTTCATTATTGATTCATTTGCTGATTATTTTCTAGTCTATAAATTGTCTGAAAATGATGAAGTGAAGCCGTCAAACGTTTTGTCTCACCAACAGACCAAAACCCTAAGATAAACAGTTTACTGTCACAGAAAACACCAGTTCATGCACAACAGTACATTTCTGCTCTTTTGACCATTTACTCCATTAAAAACAGTAAAGATAAGCCTTTATTCGTCCCTGTAACGACGGACTGCCGACAGTAACGACAGTAAACTTGAAACTACACAAACACAGCCAGGGATATTTTTTAAATAGGGGTTGGGCTGTTTTATAGTTATTTAGAGTATATTTCTGTTTGGGTCTGGTTTTATGTGAATATGTTGAATGTATAGAGTTCTCATGTGTCTGTGTTTGGGATTTACCTGAAATGCGGTACGTGCCAAATAGACACAAAGACATTTACCTCGGTGGAGTGCAAGGGGTTTTGTGTGTGTGTGATTGAGTTGTAGCAACACGATGGTGATTTGTATGACAGTAAGCAACAGTAAAATAACTGCTGGGATTCCCTGCTCTTTTCCTTCATTGTGGGCCTGTGCCGCTCGGGCGAGCTGACGGGCCCTCAGTGGGGACATTCACACTCATGTTTCAATCATTCATTATCATATTATCAGAATCATGGCCAGCTGATTTTCTGTCAGCTGACTAAGTGATTAATCAGCGATTGTTTGAGCTTCATGTGCCTGTTATTTCTGGGTCAGGGTTTCTTAAAGCCTGCCACACTGTGGTGACACACTGCTGCTGGTTGTGTGAAATCATTCGTTGATTCCATTTCTCTCTCTCAGGATGCTGACATCCTTGTGGAGTACAGACCTTTGGAAGATACCGTTGACCCATCGAATATGCTGTGTGCTGGAAAGGTTCGTCTCAGTTTGTATAAAGTCAGTTTATGAACATTTACACAACATATAGAAACTCTCATGTTGACATGTGCACAGGTTAGTTCAGTTAGAGTCCATCTACGTAGTTGAAGTGGTGTGATAACAACAGGAACCTTGAAAGTTACCTTTCATACAAGGTGAGATGGGGATCAATGTACAACCGACTTGGAGCTAATTCCAGATCATGTTCCCTGTGTATTTCTTTTTGTTTTCCTCTGTCACTCATTTTCATCTTCTCTCCTGGATCAGCACTGATATAATTCAACACCTCCTTCCCTTGAACTGAAATAATTACTCATAAAGACACGATGCTATCCCAGCTCGTACAGGAAGTGAAGCTGTGACTTTCTGTGTGTTTGATCAGGACTCCAGTTCGGTCATGGAGTGGGACCAGTGTTCAGGTGAGAGGTCCCACCAGCTTTTAGAAACACAGCAGAGCTACGAGACAGAGTGGGACATGGTCAATGCTGTGTCCTTCAAGAAGAAAACCTGTCCAAACGGAGAGGGTGAGTTTTCTTCTTCTTCTTGAAATATCTTCTAACCACCATCAAGTTTGACGTCCAGCCACCAGAAAAGGACTGATTCTGCTCGTTCAGTGTGCATCATCAGTGAAATACTTTGCCTACATGTTTGAATGAAAAGGTCTTACCAGTCAAAGCTGACATACCAGAAACCTGAACTGCAGGAAATGAAAGTGTCTCTGCCTTGTGACATGTTTCACTGCTCTGACAACCCATCGACGCTGCCCATCAGTTAACTGTAACAGTGCCAGGCTGCGAACAACGCTTACCACACAGATGTCAGAGTCAGAGTCCTTTAATATTGATTATCTACCGATTCTGGGTCTGTTGTGATATTTTCATTTATTCAAACACAGAGTCCAGTAAAGAACTGACCCTCGTGATCAACCCTGGACGGCTGTAGTTTTTCAGCTTTGACATGTCAGTTTCTGACCAACATGACAGACGTGTTGCTAAATGTGGTAAAATAACAACATACAGTGTCTCATGTAAATTTGCTGTCAATATTTCTTTTTAGCCTGTTTAAAGTGTTGATAATTATTGTATTTCTTCAGTACAGTTGTTAATATTTTTAACAGTAGTTTGGCTGTTAAATGCTTTTTTAACCTCTGCTTATATTTTTACTGTGTCTAACTGTTTAACTGCTCTGTTGTCTTTGCTGCTCCACTGAGGGACGAATAAAGGAACATCTTCTCTTATCAATAATGGGACGGGCCGTGTTTGTTTTCTGATCCCTGTCCCCGGTCTGTCAGGCTCTCTGAACCCCAGCCATGAGAGGAGCAGGTGGGCGTTGACCTTCAGTGTCAGTGACCTCAGATCCATCACGGTGAAGGAAGAAGGTTGGACCTTTCTGGTCTTCAAACTGAAGGAGTCAGCCTCCGTGCCTGCTCTGCACTTCCACCAGGGCGGCAGCACAGAGTTCCTGGACAGCCTGAGGAGTTTCGCTCTGCTCAGCGAGTGAGTAGCAAACAGCAGAACACATGTGAATAACCAGATGAAGACGTGTCTGAATTCAGTGTGGTCAAGGCTGAAGCTACAGTCAGACTGGACTTAAAGACACTAGACATGAGAGACACAAGCCTAGTGTCCTGTCAGAGAAACTGTCACTCTGATGGAAGAGTGATGGGAGCTGTAGACAGGAGGGAAGAGCAGCGCCATGTGAAGCTGCCTGCTCTCAGATCTGCTGCTGCTGACGTGTGCTAGAGGAGCTCCAGCTTCACCTGTAACATAAAGAACACAACAATTGTTCTTTGTACTTCAAGTGTTACTGAAGTTACAAACCTGCTGATCATTACCCATCTGATCTGCACGTTACATCCTTTGTTTTGGTTTTAATTTGACCAAAACACAATATTTCAAATTTGTATTCTTGAGTTTAAAAAAAATATAGTTTTTTATGTTTTTAGTTTTACACCTGTCCATGAAAAGAAATATGTAACTAAAATAGTGAATTGTACTGTAGAGATGCATCTGTAGAGTTTAGTCGGGGCTCATAATTCAAAAAACTTCTGCAGTCAGTTGAAAAGACAGTCAGATATTTGTTGGATATTTGATGTTTCACATTTCCTCATGTTACATCATGTTAATGCCATGCATCCATATCGATTCAGTTTGATGTCTTTTATTAACTCAGACCACCGTCCTGAGGACAGGGACAGCGTGTCCCTGTTATTAAAGTTCTTATCCAAGCCTTTCATAATGAAATCGTCTGGATTAAGTGCCTGATATTTTCAGAGTCACGGCACCAGTGTGATGTCCTGCTGACTGTCTGTCTCCTGATTGGCTGCATCGTCTTTCATTAGACGCTGTTAAAAAGCTGCAGAGACGAATGAAAACTGAGCGAAGATGTTTACTTGCCGTTCCTGGATTTTATTTTGAGGTTTCCTGGACCACTGCTCATGTGTCATTTTTAGAAAGCTCTGTGTCTGTAGCAGCTGAGGTCTCCTCCATGTTCAGCAGCTGCTCTCTGAGTCTGCTGGCCGTTTGCTGCTCAGCCGCTCGTCCACATGAGAGAAGTGAGAGAGAAGCAGGACAGGAGAGTTGATCCAGAAACAACAAGCTGAGACTCAGTAGAAGCCAAACCAGACACTTTTTATTTGTTCTTTCAAAAATGTCACCGTGTGATTACTTGATGATCAAAATATTAGCAGATGCACTTTGTGTCCATCGACTGATCGTGGATGATTTGAATCATTCGTTATGAGCCGATCATCAAACCTCAGTTTGTCGGTCGAAGCTTGTGACTTATTGTCGTTGCTGCTTCGTCCACGACACAAACCTCAGTTAAATGTCTTCTGTCTTTTCAAGTCTGTGACTGTGAGAGAAACCAGACGAGCTGCATGTGTGCTGAGGTCAGTTTTGTGTTTGCAGGGCTCCGGATGATGAGAGCTGTCTGCTGGTCAGCACACCGAACAAAGCTCTGTCTCAGTCCTTCGAGAACCTTCTGGATGACAACAACTTTGGTCTCGTGCATGTAAGAACCTGAATGGCTCTCAAACCTCAGAAACACAAAGTGACTGTCTTGCCATCATAAAGGCACTAGACTTTTGGTATGTTTGTAATTGCTTTTGAATGATAGAATGAACCGATGCAGCAGAATAAGCTCCATCACTGCAGCGGCTGCTCACTGTCAACACGCAGTTCACACTGTGAACCACAGAATACAGCCTGCACATCCTGTGGAACTGGATCCAACTTGAACATATACTCATCATGTTCAATTCAATTCAAGGTTATAATCTAAAACACTTTGAACTAAATTCAGTCCAGTTGAACCATGAGACCTTAAGATGCTGACTCTGTCAGTAGCAGCTGCATCGCAGAACCACCGAGTGGTTTCAGATAGTTATGGTGAACACAGTGAAACCAGATGTTTCTCACTCTTTATAGAGTCGAGTTTCAACAGTGATTAACACTAAGGAGTGAGTTGGATGTTGAGAAAACAGTTTGTCTCCAGCAGAAGTTCAAAAAGGACCCGTATGTCACCACCCTGGGCGGCTTCTCAAAAGTCACCAACTACATATTTGATGCTTTCCGGGGGACGGAGGAGCAGCACCAGCGCCCCCCAGAGGAAGTGGCTGACCTGCTGGGTGAAGTCATCCCAGGACTGGAGATCAACCAGCAGGAGGAGCCCGGCTTCGAGGTCATCACCAGGGTGAGAGGATTCACACTGCGTCAACAGCAGTCCCTGATCTGGTTTATTGATCACAGTCAAATATAGATTCAATCCAACGTATCAGACACCATTGATTTTCTGTAGATATCAAGATGGAGACCGACACTTACAGCACTACTTCTCTTTAATAATATATGAATTATGATGGCAGAGTTATGTCCATCAAACACCTTGGGCCATATTCAGGTGTGTGTGGGAGGAAACAGCTGGGTGGAGGACAGATCGGGGATCCTGGTGGTTTCCAGGCCAGTCTGTGACGGCTGGTCTGGGCTCAGCAGCTGGGTCGAAAAAACATCAGAGACAGATGTACATAGAGTTAGTTTGATGGGAAGTTGGGGAGGGATCATGTCTTTGTTGCACCTACTGCTGACTCTGTTCAACATGAACCCTCTGACTGCTCCTGTGTCACCTCTGTCCCTGTCAGATCGACCTGGGAGCGAGGCCTCAGGTGACGAGGAGGGAGCCGCTGTCAGCCGAGGACTGGATCAAACATCAGGATCCAGAGGGGAGAATGATCGACATCCCACACCTCAAACAAGTCGTCTTTAAAGGGGCATGTTAAGTTTCTGTTCATCATCACTCTGCTCAGTTATGGGGGGGGGGGATCATTTTCAGAAGCTCCTTTCCTTCATTAATGCTTCAGAGTTTTAGGTTGAACTCATGAACAGATTGTCTGAGTTGGATTTGAAAACTGACCGGCAGTAACCATGTTATCATCATCGTCCACTGTCCGTGCTGTTGTTTGCATGAGGTGTGTTTGATGGCCCAGCATGCAGCTGGGCTCGTCCTCATCATGTGTGTTCTCTCCTGTGACTGCAGGGACTCTGCCACGCTGTGAGGAAAGACGCCTGGAAGTTTCTGCTGGGATATTTTCCCTGGGACAGTTCGCTGGAGGAGAGGAAAGCCCTGCAGAGAGCGAAAACGTATGACAGCAAGGAGCCTTTAGTTTAGCACTGGCCGCTCCTCTCAGTGGCCACTTTATTAGAGTCTGACGTCACAGAGCATGAGTGTCAGGGATGTGTTCCAGCAGAAGAGCGTCTCTGAACATCCAACATGTGGAACGTTGAACTGCAGAAGCTTCTGCAGCCACCTCAGATCTGCTCCTCCGTTATCACAGGTGTACCTAATAAAGTGGCCACTGGGTCGACGTTCCCATTCAGCCAGCAAACATCTGATCAACATCTGCAGAAGCTTGGAGAGAATATTGATGACACATGATTGAAATGTCTTTGTTTTTTAATCATCGTTAAAAAATAAGAACTTTGTTGTTCTAACTTGTTTCGGCCTAACAGGTTGATCTGAACAATTGGTCAATTATTTGATTAGTCGACAGACAGAAAATCAATCTGCAACCATTTTGATAATAGATTAACTTTCTCTTTTCAAGCAAACTACCACAAATGAGTTTCCTCCAGCTTCTTTCTTCACGTTTTTGTTTTGTTTGTTTGAATACGTTTAGGATCTGTTGATGAACAAAACAAGAAAACGTCAAATTGGACTTATTTTTTACTTATTATCTGATACTTTGCTGTGAACTAATCAATGGATCAGTCAGAGCCCTGTGTAAGCCTGAAAACAAACATGTGAGCCCTGAAGACAGACGAGCCTGTCTCTGCGGCTCCATGCTCTCACACTGCTGTCTGTGTGTCCTGTGGCAGCGACGAGTACTTCAGGATGAAGCTGCAGTGGAAGTCGGTCAGTGAGGAACAGGAGAGGAGAAACTCCAGACTGAGAGACTACAGGAGTCTGATCGGTGAGGGCCAAAGAAAGAAAGCTGTCAGGGTCTAATCTGAAGTCCAGTCAAACATCTGTGCGATCCTGTTTTTACTGTGAACTGTGACTGAAAAGCTGAGATGAACTCTCTCCCTCTTTTCAGAGAAAGATGTGAACCGAACAGACAGAACGAACAGGTTCTACGAAGGCATCGATAACCCGGGTCTGGTCCTCCTCCACGACATCCTCATGACCTACTGCATGTACGACTTCGACCTGGGTGAGACATGACCGGCTCTCTTCTCCTGGGGACACTGACATTACGTCTCGCTTCCAATGTTCTTCCTTTATGACTTGGACATCTCTTGTGAGGTTTTGTTGTCGGTGTTGATAATGCTTCTCCATGAGCTTCTTTCTATGAACCAAACTAACAACTAAATCTAATTTGCACATCAAACAGTCTGAGTGGAAACATCAGAAATGCAGGAAAAACCCATCAGATCTGTGGAGCCCATTCTCACACACACACACACACACACACACACACACACACACACACACACACNCACACACACACACACACACACACACACACACACACACACACACACACACACACACACGTTCTTCATCGTTTGACCTGACACTAGCCCTCTGGAGTCTTTGAATGACGTCATCTCATTGTGATCTCTTGTTCTGCGATGGTTTGATGGGGCCGACTTGAGAATTAGCACCACCTGCTGTTTATCTCCCACAATGCCCTGGAGTGCTGCGTCTCCTGAGCTGCAGCTGCAGCTGCCCTCTTCACTTCACCTCAGTGACTTCACTGTGACAGGAGTGAAAGGAAACAAACCTCCAGTCGTCTGCTCTACTGTTGTGTGAGTTGATTGGATGGAAACTGGACTGAGCTGTGTGTCCTCCTCAGGTTACGTTCAGGGGATGAGCGACCTGCTGTCTCCCATCCTCTATGTGATGGAGAACGAGGTGGACGCCTTCTGGTGTTTCGTCTCCTTCATGGATCAGATGGTGCGTGAAGCGATGGACGGACTGCAGTCACAGCAGCTTCCTGATGTCAGGGAGCGAAGAGGACGGGACGTGCTTCCTTTTGATTTGCATCGTGTGTTTTTGTGTTTCTGCAGCATCACAACTTTGAGGAGCAGATGCAGGGGATGAAGACTCAGCTGATCCAACTGAGCACTCTGCTCAGACTGCTGGACCTGGCCTTCTGGAACTACCTCGGTATGAAAGCTTCCACCATCAACGTCTGCTACACATTAGTCTGTGAGACACTGCAAGCTTCCAAACAGCAGTAGATATTCAGCCAATAATGTCAGTAATGTTACATCATCATCATCATCATCATCATCGTCATCGTCGTCATCTCTCTGTTCCACGTGTTTCAGTGCATCAACAGAGAGGAACGGTCATTTCTGTCTGTGTGTGTTTATACTGTGGTGACAGATATGTCTTTAACATGACACACAGGAAGTGAGTAAAGCCCTATTCGTATGGGGCCTTCAAAATAAAAATGCTTCACAATAAAAGCATTAGACAAGCAGGACAGTAACGAGCAGAAGAGCAACAGGGTGGTGTTTATAAAACAGAAATCACATGGACAAAAGGCTGTTGGACCATGTGACCAACAGCTCAGACTCCACGACTCAGGAACACAGAGTTTCTATCTATTAGAGTAGAACTGCACTGATATCCATCGATGTCAGTCAAGCTCAAACTACACAGTTTATCCTCCACAGATATCAGATCATTTCACAGTGTAAAGTTTGTTTCAGCGGATCCATTCTGATCAGCTTGTCCAGCATCAGTGGGCCTGCAGCTCTTTGAGTCACATGATATTAAACACAATATTACTTTTTATATGTTTATTGACACTCTTGGGAATTTACAACCATAAACTGATCAATAAGCTTTTGGAGCTTTCACTGGACCAGAAATGGCCTCCAGCACATGTCAGTAGTTTCATTAGATGTTGGTACAGACGAAACATTTGTAGGGCTTTAAAACACATGTCAGTGTGTTGTCCTTAGTTTTTAAATGTCCGAGTCTTTGTGACATCCAGATAACGCAGTGTTTCCTCTCTCTAACTGTGTGTTTCCCTGCAGAGTCTCAGGATTCAGGTTACCTGTATTTCTGTTTCCGCTGGTTGTTGATCAGATTCAAGAGGGAGCTCAGCTTCCAGGACGTCCTCCGGCTCTGGGAGGTGGGTTTTCCCTGGCTCCACGGTCACATGTTGCAAGTCCACGTCTTGTTGTGACTCCATCTGTAAGTACCTGTGTGTGTCCCTCAGGTGATGTGGACGGGTCTCCCCTGTCAGAACTTCCACCTGCTGGTCTGCTGTGCCATCCTGGACTCAGAGAAACAGAAGATCATGGAGGAGAACTACGGCTTCAATGAAATCCTCAAGGTGAAGTGGGCTGCTGCCACAGAGAGGGGGGCGGGATCAGGACCAGCAGAGTCATGTTGTTGTTCCTCACTTGTTGGCTTCCTGTTCTTACATGTAAACAACAGGATCCTAAAGTGTCAGTTTTGTCGCACGTAAAGACTCTGGACGTAACAGAAAAGTACGTGTGAGTAGCAGCCTGGTCCGTGAGGAGGCGACGGCCTCCAGCTGAGGTCACGTGACAGCAGAAACACTGAGGCTGTTTTCTGTGGTCATCACCTCCTGCAGCAGAGAGAGGACAGACTGGTCCGTGTTTCTGCTCCTCTTCAGTCTCTTTGGAGAACAGGATGTATCGTCTGCTCCGATGCTCCCATCTGTTCATCATGTATAAGATCAGGGGCAGATATTTGAAATGTTGCAGGATGACAGAAGTCAGAATCAACCTAAAAACAGGAAATTGTTTGTCTTTCCTGTTGCAGCACATCAACGAGCTCTCAATGAAACTGGACATTGAAGAAATCCTTCAGAAAGCAGAAGGCATCTGTCTGCAGATGAAGAGCTGTAAGGTACGTTCAACAACACCTTGGTGTCTCAGTCATGTCAAACATGTGGAGCTTCAAGGTTCCACATCTCAGATAATAAAACACTTCTTATCACACTGTTTGTTTTGTGGAATGTGACGGGCCTGTTCAGTGGATGGACCTGCTCAGTTGTTGGAACTCATGAGAAAGTTGTATGAAGGTCTGGATGGTCTGAGCGTCAACGTGTTTCAGTCACTACAAAAGACGAGTTAGACTCCATTTCTCAAAATGTTCAGTCCCACAGAGACAAACCAGTGAGTTTGTCATCAGTGAATGAATCCATGAGTGGAGTCAAACCTCAGACCGTTCTCATCCAGACCTGCTTCAGAGTCGTCGCTCAGAGTCTGCCATGATGTTTGTGTCATGTAACTGAGTGGTCACTTGTCCTCCTCAGGATTTGCCTCACTCCATCAGCATCATCTTGGGCTTCGATTCAGACGTCTCTGGCTCCGACCCCACGGACTCGGGATCTCCTCCGGCCCCCCGACAGGCACAGAGACCGGACGCCTGCTCCAACGGCCACGGACACTTGAGAGAAACCAGATCTCCCAACAGCTGCAAAGTAGCTTTCATATCGTAGTGAAGAGCAAATCCAAGCAGAGACTGACTCCGTGTGTCAGCAGGACAGAGACGAGGAAGAGGATGTACAAAGCATTTAAGATGATTCAGAATCTTATTTTTGTAATTTCTTGTACCATATTGTATCTTTCAGTCAGTCATTCCTTCTCTGCCGCTAATGATGTTTTCTAAAGCTCCATTCAGTCACAGTGAACATCGCAGCAGGCCAAACCTGCTCTGAGATCAGTGCTGTTAATCCTGGTGAAACAAGATGGAGGCAAAAGTCAAAACTGCTCACAAGTCAAATCTGAGCTCACAGACACGAAACACTTGATTCAATGACAGCTCATGCATGATCCACTGCTCACACCAGACTGAATGGAGGTGTGTGACCATCTGGAACCAGCAGCAGCCTCCTGCAGCTGTGACATCACAACATGTTGCTTCTCTAATAGGCCTTTGTGTTGGTGTTAGTGTGTTAGAATCGATCCGATCAGATTCAACATGTTCCAGTCAAATTTGGCAGTGAGCCGACGAAACAGAGGGAAAATGTCAGAGATCCAGTTTAAAGCAGAGGAAGGGTTGAAGTGAGGAGCAGCCAGTAGACAGAGAGACAGGAGCTGATGAGTCTGCGATTGTTACTGAGGAGAGAAATGAGACTGATCCGTGTCCCTGGTGGTCACACAGTGTCTGAGTGGAGCTTTAGACGAGCCCAGCTGCGTCTGGTCTGCTCTCAGTGAACTCTGCAGCACAGCAGCTCCAACATGAGGCTTTACTGGCTGCACATTTACACTCTTGATATTTTCATATGAATGAGACGAACATGAAGACGCTGCTCGCTGCTGTACCACACAGATCAAACTACTACAACTCCTGCCACATAACCTCCTCTCAGTATTAATCCTCTAATATGAGACTGGTCCCTCCATGTGGAATAAAAGAAGATGTCAATGTGCTCGGTGGAAAACCTGCTTCCCCTGACGTGTGATGAAAATGCTTGTGTTTCTTTGGTTGATGCTGATGAACCCAACCAGCTCATATCATTGACTTAGTGAATTTGGTTCCTCCTTCAATGAGAAGATGAACAGGTTTAATCATCAGTTCATGTTCAATACTTTCTACATTATCTTTATAGTGAGAGAAGAGAGATTCAGTGACAGGACAATTCTGGTTTGTTGGTCGTCATTTCTATCACAAACCAAAGTAATGTTTCATCCAAATGAAGCTCAAAGTGCAACAGTTTCCAGAGAATTTAAATGTTGCTTTCCATCCTTTCTTGCCGTGTGAATAAGAGTTTATTGGTTGATGGAGACAAACAGCAGGTGGTGCTAATTCTCCAATCAGAGTCTCTGGGCCTTTGCAGAAGAGGAGGATCATTCAGAGACTCCAGTCACAGGTCAAACCATGGAGAGTTTCATGTGTGAGGACAGTGACATCACAACTGATGAATGACGTCAAAGCTGCCAGTTGTGGTAACCTCTTAAGACCTGGCGTCCACGTGCGTGGACGTCACATCACACACCTGGTTTTTCCCACAGCCAATGCAAAGTGCTTTGAAGGTTTGGTATTTTGTTACAGGCGTATGATTTCTTCCTGCAGCTGTTTGCAGCTTCTCAAATGAGCCATATTGTTG
Source organism: Centropyge bicolor (assembly GCA_037975185.1). Taxonomy (NCBI): domain Eukaryota; kingdom Metazoa; phylum Chordata; class Actinopteri; family Pomacanthidae; genus Centropyge; species Centropyge bicolor. The sequence continues at coordinate 575,645 of JBBMOC010000112.1, read as the reverse complement.
GAAATAAAGAGTTTTGCACTCTATTTCACAAAGGGGACTTTATTGTGTTATATTTAGTTTTTATACTTGTCAGATTCCAATAAGCCCAACTAGCAAAGACATTTAAAGATGCACATCAAACAAGAGCTCAGGTCTTAAGAGGTCCATGTTGGTGGTGTTGGACTGAAGACGTGAACTGTTTCATTTGCAGATTTCCCCCTTGTGGGGCTAATAAAGGAATATCTTATCTTATATGGTCACATGATGTGAGACTCTACTTCAACTTCAAATCGCTGTATATTCAGCATAGACGAAGTGTCCGGCACGTCACCCGTAGATTTCTGACTCCGGAACTCCGGTTAATCCAAATATGGACAAAGAGGTGGAGCGAGGGCGGAGCTGAATGAAGCCTGTTTAATGAAACATGCTCACAGAGCTAGCCGGCTAACCCGGTGGTCCTTCAATGAACTGTAACGTTATATGTGAACATTTCAGCCTCCAGTCGATCACAGTCAGTCAGTTTCTGTTTCTGACTGTAATACATTTAAAATGTCTGTTTTAACAATAATAATAATAACAACGTTAACGTTATTTCTGGCAACATTCAGAAGTGAGACTTAAACATTTTGAAGTTACAAAAAAAAAAAAATTTGTGGGGGAGGGAACCTCCCAAAGGGATTAATAAAGCACTCTGTCTGTCTGTCTTTATTGTATTTACACACAGTTCAGTTTCAGATCATATAACGTTAGTTAATGTAGCAGGATGAGACTCTCTCTCTCCCTCTCTGCTCATTCTCTCCCTGTTCAAGGTGAGTGAGTTTGTCGACTCACCTGGTGGTCATTAGCCTATCAGCGCAGTAAGGCACCTTTTAAGTAGGGGGCGTGGTCAACCCCGCGACCTCTTGCTCCCTGGCTTGAAGGCCCGCCCACTTCCGGGTCGCTTTGCTCCAGTTCCCCTTGCTGCCTCCGTGGAGGTAGGTCGGCAGTAGCCACCTGGTTTGAACTGAGTTAGCTGCCTGCGATGTAGTTTTTACCAACCACTGCACTCGTTTTTCGATCCTCGCGCTGTGGACTCCCCTGTGGCTGTGGACGGCCCGCGCCCCGTGGCTGTGACTCTCTGGGCAGTCTCCTCCCGCTCAGGTGTTCCTCACAGTCTGATTGGTATGTACGACTCGTGGCGACTCCTTCCCTCCCTACTTGTGTTTTTATATGGATATTAACGAGCACTGTTCTGTGTGACAGGACCACGTGGAGCAACCTGCTGCTTTGCTGTATTGCGCATTGTTTTGCTTCGCCTCATCTCAACTGAGTGGTTGCTTCGTCCCCGTTGCTCGGTGCACAGTGCTACGGCGCACCGAGGGTTTTACACGCATTGCGGTCTTGCGTTCAGCTGCTCGGCTCAGCTGGAGGTGCGCGCACGAGCCTCGACCTTGCACCCGCCGCCCTGTTGCTTCCACAATGGACAGTTAGCGGTGCGGTGTCTTGGCGGGTTAGCTTTTTAGTGTAGCTCCACATTTTAATGTGTGAGTGAGCTGTGGGGTTAAAGTCCCTTGTTTTGATTTCTCTCTGTTGAATGAAGTTACCCCGTTTGTTTATAGTTTCCTTGGATTGCATAGCTTTATTTCTGATTGTTTGGTTGCTTTATTTGGGGTATTTTGTCATCTTTTTGATGTATGTACAATTGATTAATTTTGGTATTCTGTTGATTAGTTCTGATTTCCTTGTTAGGTATTTTGTGTAACTTATTTATCTTTTCTTTAAACTAATTTTCCCATTTTCTTTAACTTTCTTTATCTTTTGATACTTGTGGGTTGTTTTTTTTAGCTTTGTTACAGATTAGTTGGCAGTGTACTTTACTTTCTGTTTATTTTTGGTTCGTAGTTTGATAGCTGCCACCCATTTTGTTTCGTGAATTTTTTTTTTTTGTTTCGCAAAAACAAAAAAAAGTTGAGTTTTGGTTGAATAAACCCCACTAATTGTGTCTTGTTCTTTCAGGTGCTGAGTGCCCAGGGTGGTGGTTTTCCCCCTTTTGTGTGTGTGGGGGGCACGTGTGTTCGGGTTGCTTCCTGGGATTGTCCTCACATCATCGACCCCTTTCCCCCACCGGTAAGCCTCAGCCCTGATAAGGTTTCCCTTCCCTCCAACCTCCTCGAATGCATGGTGGTTTTATTGATTGTTATATTTTAAAATTGTTAAATAAAATTGTTGGTTTTAATTGGAACCATGTCTCCTGCTGCATTAATATAACGGACCTGAGGGCCCGAAACATTAAATTCCCTGAGTGGCGTTGTCAAGCAACTGTAGTTTGAATGAATTAATTTCCTTCAAGGTGAATGACTATCCACTCCACCATACAACTCGTGTCGCCACATTAACAAACGTGGCGGGTTTTTATTTTCCAACCTCACACAGATGCCTTTTACTCTAAAGTATTAACACCATAAACTATAACACTTACTACGTTTTGACTTCAGCAGCTTTAATAACTGAAGCTACCAGACGCTCCTGTTAGCATCGTTAGCTTAGCTAAACCTCCACCGTCTCCCCACCCGACACCCGAGAGAAACACAGTCAACACGGGAGCACAGTCAAACTCCAGCCAACAAGCAGCTCCACAAACAGCAGAACAAACTCAAAGAAAACAGCTCAGACGTCCCGGACAGAGACACCACACAACCAGCGGCAGCTAGCTGGAGCCCGATGCTAACTCATTAACAATACTTACTGGTAAAGGAAAACACGTGAGTGCCCACTTTTGGGATTTAAGGAGCCTGAGCTTCTGCGGGAAGTTGAGAGATACCAGCTACATGAGAGTTTGGGGAGGCCATGGAGGACTATCGGTCTGCCTTCAGGAATTTTTGGCAAACCGTCCAGCACCTCAGGAGGGGGAAGCAGTTCTTCACCAACACTGTTTACAATGAAGGGGGGGAAGCTGTTGACCTCAAATGGGGATGTAGTTGGACGGTGGAAGGAATACATTCAGGATCTCCTCAATCCTGCCATCATGTCTTCCATTGAGGAAGCAGAGGATGAGTGCTCAGAGGTGGACTCGTCCATCACCCAAGCTGAAGTCACCAGGGGGCACCAGGGGTGGATGAGATTCGATTGAGTACCTCAAGTCTCTGGATGTGCAGGGACTGTCGTGGTTGACACGTCTCTGTAAAATTGCGTGGTAGTTGGGGACAGTGCCTCTGGACTGGCAGACCGGGGTGGTGGTCCCTCTTTTCAAGAAGGGGGACCAGAGGGTGTGTTCCAACTACAGGGGGATCACACTCCTCAGCGACCCCGGGAAAGTCCATTCCAGGGTACTGGAGAGGAGGATCCGTCCGATAGTCGAAGATCGTCCGCAAGAGGAACAATGCGGTTTTCGTCCTGGTCGTGGAACACTGGACCAGCCCTACACCCTCCATCGGGTGCTCGAGGGTTCATGGGAGTTTGCCCAACCAGTCCGTGTGTTTTGTGGATTTGGAGAAAGCGTTCAACCATGTCTCTCGTGGCATCTTGTGGGGGGTGCTCCGGGAGTATGGAGTCTGGGGCCCTTTGCTAAGGGCAGTCCGGTTCCTGCATGACCAGAGCAGGAGTTTGGTTCGCATTGCCAGCAGTAAGTCACTGCTTTTCGCAGATGATGTGGTCCTTTTGGCTCCTTTGAGTCTGGGCCACATTGCATAGTCTCAGACAGCAAAGTCCCTCACCAGGCTCCAGTACTCTCATCATCATCATCATCATCTGTGATACATCCCATGATGGCTGTGTCATCCGCAAACTTCTGGATGTGACACGACTCTAAGTTGTAACAGAAGTCCGCAGCGTATGGAGTGAAGAGGATGGGGGACAGCACAGTCCCCTGAGGAACACCAGTGCTGCTGACCACAGTGTCAGACGTGATGTCCTTCAGCCTGACGTACTGTGGTCTGTCAGTGAGGTAGCTGGAGATCCAAGCAACCAGACAGGGGTCCACTCGCATTCTGTGGACTCAGTGTAACCGGTAGACGATGGCGGCCTCCACACCGACCTCTGCCTGGTAGGCAAACTGTAGAGTTCTCGGCGTGCTGCACCTGAGGCCTGTGGAGGCCCACATGTCAAGTTACTGTCTCATTGGGGGACAAAGTGAGACTGTCGGGGTCATGCAAGTCGTGGACGAGGTTTATCCACCATCAGAGCATGAACTGATACTGTTTCAATGAGCAGCGCGAGAAGTGATAACTTTTCCAAGACCAGAGGAGGGAATGCAGGTCGTTTGGATCAGAACAGAAACTCATATTGGTTTGTCCACAGTGCTGGAGAGTACGTCGTCTGGATTTCCCACAGTCTGAGCATCAGTTGATGCTGTTTCTTCCACAACCGAAATGAGCATTGATGCTGATTTTTGGAGAACGTGCTACTGTTCTGTCCTCAGTCTATGAAACAATTACAGCTGTTTCCAGGACCAGAGCAATAATTACCTTTGCATGTGCTGTGACCACAGCAGGAATTGCAGCTGGTTCTGGTTTAATTAACGACACTCTTCCCATGATCAGAGAAGATATTGCAGATGTTTGCTCCAGCAAGAATCTTTGCTGGTTTTGCTGGGACTAGAGTAGTTGTTTATGAGGCCTGTGACCCAGAGCTAGAAGAAGAATTAGAAGATCTATGTGAAGCTCTGTGTTGTTGAGCCTTTCGTGGAATCATTTGAACACCATAAAATGTTTTCAGGAGCATTTTTACTTTTCCCGGTCAACAGTCCCATCCCTTTAATCCAGGAACATAGTTTGGTGTTAAAGCTGCAGTGTGGAGCCTTTGTCTCCCCCTGTTGGCAGTGACAGTACTGACACAACCGCTCACTGCAGATGTTTGTTGCTGACGACCTCCTCCGAGTGTCTCTTCATGACAAACCACAGAGATTTACCACCTTCTTAGCCCCTTTGAGCTGCTTGTAGCTGAACTGCAGCTCGACTGCGCGCTGGAGACAAAAACCACCAGCACGTCAGTTTCGGTCAGAGAGCAGCTGCTGAACACGGTGGAGGCTTTAGCAGCTATAGACAAAGACAGATTTCTAGAAAGGACATGTGGGAAGTGATCCGGGAAACTTCAAGGCCAAGTCCTGCAGGTGGCAGGACAAACACAGAGCTGAGACAGAGAGAGAGTTGGACTGAGATTCATCAGGTGATGAGTCCAGATGTGGACGAAGGCGACGAGGCCCATTTGAGATAATAGATGTTTCCTGGTGACTCCACTGAAAACAGACTTGAGTCGTTATCAATAACTAAAAGCGGCGAAGCAGTGAGAATTTAAAGTCCTGTAGAATTCTGGTAAATCCAAATTTGATTTTAATACGTTCATGTGATAAGAATTTTCATGATTATAATGTGCAAAAGAAAACTGAAATAAAGCAAAGTCAGACCAGCCTCCCTTTAAGAAATCTTTGTACGTGGCTTCACTTTCCTGCTGAACTGACCTGAACACTCAAATCAAATGACGACATGAGACGGCCGCTGGCGAGAGCTGGACTAGAACTCCAGGTTTAATGAACTGTAACAGCGTTAGGATCAAAGACTTCCACAATGTGTGGGCTTCGTCTCTGTGAAGGTTCCAACATGAAACGATGATGTTGGAGTGAATTTCATCTTCACTTCATGAATCTCTGCAGAAATGTCAGAGCTGAAGAAGTGAAGCTCCTCTTTCCTCCAAATGTCACTTCAGCTGCTTTCATGTGTGTGATGGACGTCAGGACGAGTCTCCCCCTCCCCCCCTCTGACGGGAGACGTGTGGCGCTGGAGGAAGGTATCACCTGCCATCTGCTCATAAAGCTGCTTCAGAGTGGGAACAAAGCAGCCGGAGCTCCTCTCGCCGTCTCGCTGCGCTTTCATTTCCTGTGTGGCAGGAAATTGTCTCAGCACACAGCTGATAGCCGCCAGCGCCACCGCTTATCAGGCCTCCATCTCGCAGGGCTTTATTGAAGTGGAGGCGGCTTTGTGTGGACGGGCTGTCATTCATTCAGCCACACCTGCTGCAGTGAAGCTGGAGGCTCAACAACAAGCAGACAAACAGCAGGCGTCAGGCGGCCGCAGGAAGACGCCCGACGGCAGCCACACGTCCAGACAGACAGGTGGACACAGAATCACTGGTTCAAATAAGAAGAGTTCACTGTTGATTTGGACCAAATATTTCAGTCATTGTTACGGTAAACGTTTTTAAATCGCGTTTGTTTGCAAATAAAGCAACAGCCTCTTCAATGTTATGAACTCAAAGTGCCTGAAATGTGAACTTTTAAAATGAGGAGCGAAACTGCAGACGCACCTGTCCAGGTGAGGAGGAGCAGATCCTCCGCCCTGTGAGGAGCAGCTGCAGCTGTGTCTCCAGCTCTGGAGGATGTAGTCTCGTCTGTTCAGGAGGGACAGACTGGGCGGCTCTGCCATGTCTCCTCAGACCTCAGTGTTGGTGTGAAGCATGACCCTCTGATGCTGGACCAGGGACTGGGAGCTCTGGTTTCCAGCTCGAGAATAAGACATGTCACATCAGTGCTTCTGTGTGCGGCTCGTCAGGCCTGAGCTCCACCACACACTGATGCTGCGTCGCCCTGACAGCATGTGCACGCCACACGCAGAGTCGTGGTCTGGCCTTTTATTCACTCATTTCCT
>JBBMOC010000112.1:527168-534668 GCA_037975185.1 Centropyge bicolor | reverse complement strand
ACAACATGTAGTACAACACATGCAGTACAACATGCAGTACGACATGTAGTACAACACATGCAGAGAGGATGTTAACTCTTTCCTTGCACGACCGTCGGGACATCGACTAAATGGAAGCTTTTCTTCTAAACGTGTCAAAATTCTGTTTTAAGTTGAAGGAAAGAAGAAAAAGTGGCTGTGCTGTGGAGACGAACAGCAGGAAAGATAAATGAGGTGTTTAATGTGTGAGAGACAAACGTGCTGGGATAAAGGACAATCACAAGAGCGTTTATAAACATCACTATTGAAGCCATGAATTAGAAAGATGCTTTAAGGAGTCGATGCATCTGCTCTTTTCATCTTTTTAAGGAAAGTGTTCTTCAGCTGTTCTGAGATAAAAACCTGGCTCATATTTTTCTTTGTCCTTGTGTCTTCCAGGATCTGGTGACGCCGGCCTTGGATCAGACTGAAGGTGGTGCTGCTGTGGTGAAGTTTAAAGTCTCGTCTCCCTCAGTTTTATCTCATTCTTCTCTGTTGATGTTTGAAGACTCGTCAGTCGCCTCCAAACATCCGGTCACCAAACGTCACAGGAAGCTTCTTCTGAAGAGCAACGTCGCAGCTTCCGGCGCTCCTGCTGGCAGAGAGGAGGAGCAACACCCGAGGCAGCAGCTGGCGGGAACGCAGGAGTCCCGGCGCCGCCTGCTAGCACAGGTCTGCGCCCAGTACCAGCCGGGCGTCACCGAGCAGCGAGTCTCTCAGCGGCAGGTGGCCCGGGTCTACGTGGAGGACCGGTCCAGGCTGCTGTACTGCGAGGTGCCCAAAGCTGGCTGCTCCAACTGGAAGCGGGTCCTGATGGTGCTGGGGGGCAGCGCCGCCTCCACTCGAGACATCCCTCACGACGCAGCACATTACGCAAACCACCTGCGGCGACTGGAGAGCTACGACCGCGGCGGCATCGCCGAGAGACTCCGCTCCTACACCAAAGTGCTGTTTGTCAGGGAGCCCTTCGAGCGGCTGGTGTCTGCGTTTCGGGACAAGTTCGAGAGTCCCAACTCGTACTACCACCCCGTGTTCGGACGGCCCATCATCTCCAGGTACCGCGCCAATGCCACACGCGCCGCCCTGCGCACCGGCTCCGGCGTCACCTTCAGGGAGTTCGTCCAGTACCTGCTGGACGTGCGGCGGCCGGTGGGGTTGGACATCCACTGGGAGCCCGTCAGCCAGCTGTGTAGCCCCTGTCTCCTCAGGTACAACTTCATAGGCAAGTTTGAGAGTCTGGAGGAAGAAGCCAACTTCCTGCTGCAGAGCGTCGGAGCTCCGAGGAACCTCAGCTTCCCCGACTTCAAAGACAGGAACCCCCTGGCAGAGAGGACTTCCTCCACCATCACCCAGAGATACTTCTCACAGCTGAACTCCACCGAGAGGCAGAAGGCCTTCGACTTCTACTACATGGATTACCTGATGTTTAACTACCCCAAACCCTTCAAAGACCTGCACTGAGCGGCACAGCTCTTCACCTCGGTTCATAGTGTTTATGAATCCGCCTTCGAGTGTTTCATTTCAGGTGCTCAGGTCTGAGTCCAGAATCGACTACAGCTGCCGGACTGAAGAAAACACCTGCGGAATGTTCGAACACTTGAGCTGTGGCAGCGAGTCCTCGAGGTTTACCCACAATGCTCGTTCGATGTGTTGACCCCGAGGCGCTGACGTCTTCCTGTGGGCTTTAATGTGCCCTGTTGATCCATGTGGCTCTCGTGTGAGTTCAGTTAGAGACTCGTTACTGCAGCAGAGCTCAGACCAGCTCTGACCCACAGTTGGTACCTGACGGACGGGTCGAGTCTGTTTCTGTGTCTGAACCAAACCCAACCAATCCAGGCCTCTGACCCGGCTCCACACAGCTTCTATTTCATCATCGATTCGTCCCCCGACAGTTTTCTTCATGAGACGTGTCTATAAAACATCATGTAAATACTGAAAAACTGTTTATTTATGAGTGATTTATTTGATGGAATCATTTATTTTTAGAGGCAACAAGCAAAGATTCCTGCAGAGCTCCTCTCCCTGACACTGTTTGTGAGGTCAAAGCTTCAGCTCCGGAGACGTTCGTCTCGTCCGGCATCAGGACACGTTGTTGTGTTGTCGTCACGCAGTCCACGTCTGTCCGTCGGCAGGAGGTCGTTCAGAGCGACAAGTGAAAGGAGACGATGTGTCGACTCGGAGCGAATCAACTTCCAAACAGAACTGTCTCTCTCTTCCTTTGTGTTGTTGTAGCCTTCACTTCCTTCAGCTCACTTCATTCTGACTCTTTACACGACCGGAACGTTGGAGTTCCGCAGTAAGCTGACAGACAGACAGGTGAGGAGAGAGACAGGCAGACAGACAGGTGAGGAGAGAGACAGGCAGACAGACAGGTGAGGAGAGAGACAGACAGGCAGACAGGTGAGGAGAGAGAGAGACAGACAGACAGGTGAGGAGAGAGGCAGGCAGACAGACAGGTGAGGAGAGAGGCAGGCAGACAGGTGAGGAGAGAGACAGACAGGCAAACAGGTGAGGAAAGAGACAGACAGACAGGTGAGGAGAGAGGCAGGCAGACAGGCAGACAGGTGAGGAGAGAGGCAGGCAGACAGACAGGTGAGGAGAGAGACAGACAGGCAGACAGACAGGTGAGGAGAGAGACAGACAGGCAGACAGGTGAGGAGAGAGACAGACAGACAGGTGAGGAGAGAGATAGACAGACAGGTGAGGAAAGAGACAGACAGGTGAGGAGAGAGACAGACAGGCAGACAGGTGAGGAGAGAGATAGACAGACAGACAGACAGACAGGTGAGGAGAGAGACAGACAGGTGAGGAGAGAGACAGACAGGCAGACAGGTGAGGAGAGAGATAGACAGACAGACAGACAGGTGTGGAGAGAGGCAGGCAGACAGACAGGTGTGGAGAGAGGCAGGCAGACAGACAGACAGACAGGTGAGGAGAGAGACAGACAGACAGACAGACAGGTGAGGAGAGAGACAGACAGGTGTGGAGAGAGGCAGGCAGACAGACAGACAGGTGAGGAGAGAGACAGACAGACAGACAGGTGAGGAGAGAGACAGACAGGCAGACGGGTGAGGAGAGAGGCAGGCAGACAGACAGACAGACAGGGAGACAGGGAGACAGACAGACACGAAGATACCGTAAGCTTCTGTGGGATCAAACAGGAAGAGTCCAACATTCTGCTGTCCTGACGGAGACGTGTCCTCGTCTCTGCTGGTCTGACGTCAGGACAGATTAATGTTCCTCTAACGTGAAGTCGACCTCGATGCCTTAACACTGCCGTTTCACCTGATGCATTACAGTGGCTGTTGTGACCAAGATTATTGTGTGACACTCTTGTTAATACTGTGTTTTTATCCAGGGAGGCAGACGCGAGGCTTTTTATTGTGTCCACGTGTTTCTTCTCAAAGAAATCTGCTTTTATAAAAATCTCCAGTTGACAGCGACAGTTGAAGCGCTGAATGCCAAACCAGCAGGTGGCGATATGACCCTAAAGCCTTGTGTCAGAGGTGGAGGAAGTACTCTGGTCCGGTATTTCAGTCCAAGTAGAAATACCACAAATACTCTGTTCCAAGTAAAAGTAATATCATTAAGATGTTACTATTAACTGTTGTTCCTGTACTTTAGCCAGTATCAGTACTTCATCAGTTATTTTTGTTGTTTTAACAATCTGAATCTGTAAAGTACCTAAAGCTGACAGATAAAGTACCTCACATTTGTACTTCAGTGCAGTACTTGAGTAAATGTACACAGTTACATTCCACCGATGATATTAACTGCTGTTTGGGGCTTCAACTAACAATTATTTTATAATCAATAAATCTGCCGATTGTCTTCCTGAGTGATCAGAACTAAGAAGGAAACAGTTCATGTGTTGGGGACTATTTTCAGCGGCGGATGAGTCCACATTTGGTCTCTAGTGAGTCTTTGTGTTTGTGGGACTGAGTCCAGATAAACGACAGTGTGTGAGTTCATGGAGATGAAGGAACAACAGTGAGACTCAGTGAGGAGGACGGAGACAGATCAGACTGAGACACAGAGGACGGAGACAGATCAGACTGAGACACAGAGGACGGAGACAGATCAGACTGAGACACAGAGACAGATCAGACTGAGACACAGAGACAGATCAGACTGAGAGACAGAGGACAGAGACAGATCAGACTGAGACACAGAGACAGATCAGACTGAGACACAGAGGACGGAGACAGATCAGACTGAGACACAGGGGACGGAGACAGATCAGACTGAGACACAGAGGACGGAGACAGATCTGACTGAGACACAGAGGACGGAGACAGATCAGACTGAGACACAGAGACAGATCAGACTGAGAGACAGAGACAGATCAGACTGAGAGACAGAGGACGGAGACAGATCAGACTGAGAGACAGAGACAGATCAGACTGAGACACAGAGGACAGAGACAGATCAGACTGAGACACAGAGACAGATCAGACTGAGACACAGAGGACGGAGACAGATCAGACTGAGACACAGAGGACAGATCAAACAGACACAGAGACAGAGCAGACTGAGAGACAGGAAACGTGTTGATGAGAAGATCATCAGACTTCTCTTCTGCATGTTATCATTGAAATACGACTCTTTACTAACACCTGGTGGCAGCGGTCAGGAACTACAGCTCACTCATTGATTCAGCACAGTGAAACAGGTGAGGACACCTGAGCAGGGTCCATTTGCTGCTGTCGCACTGTGATTCACTAACAGTGACATTCAGGGTACTGCTTTCAGCCCTGGAGCCTCAGAGCAGTTTACATCAGGACCTGTTCTTATGAAAGCCGGGTCCTCCTGGCCTGACAGGTTCAGTCTCCCACAGAGCACGGTTCTGTAACGTCTGCTCATTCAGTGTGTTGGTCTTGAATATGTCCAGTCAGGGCTGCTTCACAGTGTGGACTGATTCCAGCCTGCCCACTCTGCACCTGTGGGCTCAGGCAGCTGGATCTGGCCTCTGACTCTGAGGGGCTGCAGGACTTGTGTCATACTGTTATTTACACGATGTGAGCTCATGTTTAAGCCACAGTTCGTTGACTCCATCATTGGTTCGGCTGCGTCTGTTTCCGGAGCTTTCCTCTGGTTAACTCTGGCCTTGTCCCCCCACCTGGCTCTGTGTGTCCTCGCTGACGGAGTGCGCCCTCCGGGTGAGCGGCGCCGGGCCTCCTGGTCAGCGGTGACGTTTCACATGTTGTTGATCCCAACGTCTGCTCTCAACCTGAAGAACTGAAAATATGTTCGATGAAGAAATGGTGATGTGTTTATTTCCCATGATCCATCTGTCCATCTGGACACTGATCCGGTGTATTGATCATATGAACTGATCGTGGCTGAGCTCAGCCTCTGTCGCCTCCTCCCACAGACCGGTGTTTAGGAACAAAGAGACCTTTGTGTCTGGATTCTGTCACCGGGGACTCTGTCTCTGTCTCCGTCCCCTGGGGGGGTCGACCCCCCCCCCCCGTCTCTGTCAGACGGCCCTCAGGGTCACCTCCAGCATCACATGACGGACTCTGAAACACCCGACTTTTCTGTCTCGTTCTCAAACGTCTGCGCCGGTGGTCGGAGACACTCGGCAGCTTCTGGCCTCAAAACGTCAAACCTGGAGTCCAGGAGTGTTTCAATCTTTACACTCAGAACACCAGGCTTCGTTTTTCTGCTAATTGAAATAACTGCAGGCTTTTTCTTTAATTAGAGACACAAAGACAGTCAAAGAGTTTCTGCTGGTTTATTCAGTAAAACACGACAAGAGAGACGCCTGAGGCCAAGAGAGAGACAGGCAGACAGGCAGAGAGAGAGACAGGCAGAGAGAGAGAGAGAGACAGGCAGACAGACAGAGAGAGACAGGCAGAGAGAGAGAGACAGGCAGACAGACAGAGAGAGACAGGTAGACAGGCAGAGAGAGAGACAGGCAGAGAGAGAGACAGGCAGACAGTCAGAGAGAGAGAGACAGGCAGAGAGAGAGACAGACAGACAGAGAGAGACAGACAGACAGAGAGAGAGACAGGCAGACAGGCAGAGAGAGAGACAGGCAGAGAGAGAGAGAGAGACAGGCAGACAGACAGAGAGAGAGAGACAGGCAGAGAGGGAGAGAGAGACAGGCAGAGAGAGAGACAGGCAGACAGTCAGAGAGAGAGAGACAGGCAGAGAGGGAGAGAGAGACAGGCAGAGAGAGAGACAGGCAGAGAGAGAGACAGACAGACAGACAGAGAGAGACAGACAGGCAGAGAGAGAGACAGGCAGAGAGAGAGACAGGCAGACAGGCAGAGAGAGACAGGCAGAGAGAGAGACAGGCAGACAGGGAGAGAGAGAGAGACACAGGATCAGGACCGGAAGCACTGAGGCGGGTTCAGATCCAGGATCCTGGTTCTGGTTTTGATTCTGACGTTAAATTGTGCCGATAGAAACTCGCAGTGTCGTTTTCCTGGTTAGAAAAGAGCAAACCGCTCTGATCCGGATCAGGACCCTGCGGGTCTGAAGGGGCCCCCCGGCTCTCGGGCTCCGTGCTGCCCGCCCTCCTCCCTCCTGCTCGACGGACTCCGGATGTTGGTCCCGCAGAGCGCAGCGTCCAGCAGCAGCAGCGGGTCTCTGCAGGGTCTCTGAGCCGGACGGAGTCCACGGCCGCCGGCCTCCACATGTCGTCTGTGTCGGTGTCCTCTCAGGTAAAAACCGGTTTTCATGTTTCGGTCGTTAACACGATCCGGTTTGAACGGCGCCGGTGAAGTGAGACCAGACTCCATTCAGAATTCGGCCGTTTGGAGTCTTCGTCGGTGTCGGCTCGGTCACATGTCAACAATACAACAGTGTTTCCTATGGTCTGAGATTTAATGACAAACTGTTGAATTCGGCTCATTTCAGGAGTTCAGAATCCGCTCGTTTCTACAAAACGGAGTTTATCTGTTTTTCTTTTAGCTTGTAGCTTCAAACGCGCTGAAACGTGTTGAGATTCACGCGAATCTGCTGAAAGTCAACGCGATCGAAACCAAGTTTCAGTTCATGAACAGCTAAAATCCCGAATTTACAAAAGACCGTAAACTACTGAAAAAACCATTGAAATCAGTCCGGACTCGATCAACGTCCTCAGATTAGCGGCGCCGCGTTAAATGAGTGGATTATTGAATGGAGTCTGGTGCGATTTTGACTGCGGGTCCGTTCACTTTCCAACTGGAACCTGCGTCAAAACTGCACGTTCATCAGCTGTCAGTCTGAACTGAGGACTTCATTCATGTCAGTCTGAGCTGATTTAAAGGTTTGATGAAGAAAATCTGCATTTGGTTCTGTTTGATGCTGAAACTTTGTTTCGTGTTTATAGTCCAGCTGTTTGTTAAATCCTGTGTTTTTTGGCTGGAGTTTGGTTCACGCTCACGTTCTGACACTTTGGCCTCAGACGCTTCCTTCAAATCTCTGTCTCCTTTTAAAGTCTAATTTTTCAATCTGGAGCCTGTTAGACTGATACTTCAGACTGAGTCCTGC
>JBBMOC010000112.1:483612-522355 GCA_037975185.1 Centropyge bicolor | reverse complement strand
CAGTAAACAAACAGTAAACAGACAGTAAACAGGCTGCAAACAGACAGTAAACAGACTGTATACGGACAGTGAACAGACAGTAAACAGACAGTAAACAGGCTGTAAACAGGCTGCAAACAGACAATAAACAGACTGTATACAGACAGTGAACAGACTGTAAACAGACAGTAAACAGGCTGTAAACAGACAATAAACAGACTGTAAACAGACAGTTAACAGACTGTAAACAGGCTGTAAACAGACTGTATACAGAGAGTAAACAGACAGTAAACAGGCTCATGTGCCGACGAGGTGAGATTGATCAGACAGAAGCAGACGAACACAGTTTCATGAATCAGATGAGAAAAGTGCAGTTCAGTTTGTGATTCTCTGTTTTCATTCATCTGGTTCCTGATGTGAGAAAACTGTGTTCTGTCCCGTCACCAGCTCAGATTAGAGTTTTGAGTTAAGATAAGTTTTATTGATCCCCTTAGGGGAACTTTACTTGTCACAGCAGCAGTAACAAACAGGAACATAAATACCAGTCAGTGGCTAATTAAGAAATATGGCAGTGGCACAGTTGACTCTGGTTTTGTGTCTGTGTTGGAAAGAGTCTGTGATTCTGATGAATATTCGTGTGTTAAATGTAAGAATCAACCACATGGAACCAAAGTGAACCCTCAGTCTGTGTCAGACCAGCTGAGACCTGTAGACCTGGACCTGAGCTGCTGTCTGTCCGCAGGTCCTCGAGCGTCTCTTCCAGAAGGGCTTCGGCATCACGGCGTCCTGCGGCGGGGGGGTCGACTCCTCCCAGTTCAGCGAGTACGTCCTGTGTCGTGACCTGCGGCACAGCCGGTCTGTCGGCGGCACCCCGATCCGGATCAAACAGGAACCTCTGGACTGAGCGGCACAGCAGCTGCAGGACAGAATCACCTGAAGACTCAGTGACCTTTGACCTGTGAACCGGACCACGACGCGTCCTGACACACGGACATGAACAGAACTGGTTGAGTGACGAGCTGCTCGGTGAATATCTGTGTAGACACTGAATGCAGAGGTGGTTTTTATAAGTGTGTGAGGAAGCCACGGGTGCGTAATTTAATTCTTTTTATAAAACTGCCATTTTGAAACTTTGATGTGGGTGAGCTTACTTTGTTTGCTGCAGGCGTGTGGATACAGAGAGAGAACGCTCTGCTGTCCGGATTCTTAATGAGGACGAAAACAAATCTGCTTCTTTATCATTTTCTTTATTTCATTTTTTTTGCAAAGGTACAAACAACTGTAAAATTGCATTGCCTGAAATGCGTCAGGATTGAATACAGAATGTAGGAAATATAAATAGTCGCAAAAATCGTGTCCTTCCAACAGATGACGGTTGATGCGGCGGCGAGACGAGCCGGACTCTGACTGGACAAACAGCCCAGCGTCCAGCAGCAGCTCCAGCTCCACACTGTACAAACCAATGCCCGACATGAGGGAAACAAAGACCTTTAAAGCGTTAAAAACCTTGAACGTACACACCCTTTCCCAAAAATCAGCGTAAAAACTTTCAATAGCAAACCGTGAAGCAAAACTGCATCTTCAACTGTTCTGACAAACGAGTCACGAGGTCGACGCTCTCAGACCGTGATTTGATTCCTAATGTTTCGTTGAGCTAAAAGCGAAGTCGCGCGTCGGCCGGGATGAGGAGGAAACTGCAGGAATGTTGTCTGAAGCGTTGTGTGTGTGAGCCTTCATGAAGGAAGCCTGAGTGAGTTTGAGTGTGCAGGAGAACCAGCTCCCTGTGACCACTGTTCACCAGAACATGAGCTGTCTGACTGAGAGGAGAGTGAGAGGAGCAGCCCTCAGTAAACAGGCCCCCCCCCCCCCACAGCTTCACACCAAGTCCACATTCATGTCCGGAGCTAAATGTGACGCTGCTTAGCTTAGCTTAGCTTAGCTTAGCATGAAGGCTGAAACGGCTCAATCCAAAGGAAACAAACTCCTCTGAAGCTGCGACAGGTCAAATCTGCTTTCTTTCATTTGGACAAACACTGATGTGTAAAAACTACAATTGATTGTGTTTCTACTTTGCATCTTTGTTCTGATCAAATACTATTTGATCCAAATAAATAAATAACAAATCGACACATAAGCTCCAGTTAGAACTTTAGTTTTTACACTTCAGTTTCTGTCCAGCTGAAACGAACCAGACTGAACATGTTCAACAGGAGTCTGTTCCCTTTGGAACTTAGGCTAACTGCTCCCTCTGTTTCCAGCCTCTATGCTAAGCTAAGCTAAGCTAAGCTAAGCAGGTGATTGAGATGCTAAGAGTGAAATCAACCTGAACATCTGACAGAAGAAAAGATTTACCTAAATGTTGAATTACTCCATAAAGCTTTAAAGTCGACCGGCCGTCTCCATCATCAGCATCATGATCTCACACACACACACACACACACACACACACACACACACACACACACACACACNCACACACACACACACACACACACACACACACACACACACACACACACACACACCAGTCTACCAACTGTTGCCTCCCTGTTCATTCGACCATCGAAGCTTCACAGTTCTGCACATTCGTCTGACAACAACAATCGACAACATGATGCTCACTCAAACGTCGTCAGTCAGGAGTCACTCTCATTGTTCTGGTGTCGGACGACTTAAACTGTGTGACTGTCTCAACCGAACAGATCTGAGCCAGAGCAGAAAACTTTAAAAACAAACTAGGAGTCCATGAGCCCGGCGTCCTGAGTGTAGCGGAGAGGACAGACAGAGACGGACACAGAGTCTGAGCGGAGCCGCGACAAGGTTCAGAGGGATGAGGGAGACTCGAAGGCACCTGTTCAGGTACAGCGCTGGAGTGGAAACCATGAGGTCAGGGTCAGGGTCAGGAAGCTTATCTCAGTCACTCACTGTCTACTTTCACACCTGCACATTATTCATTCCAATCTGCTCTGAAGTTGCCTCCAGTCATTTTCCACCTCAGTGTGGTTCCAGCTGGTTCCAGCTGGTTCCAGCTGGTTCCAGCTGGTTCCAGGTGGTTCCAGGTGTTGGGGAGCTCTGCTGCATGTTTTAAAGCCGTTCCTGTCTCCAGAGGGCGCTGTGTGTCTGATCAATCTCCTCAAGTGATGATGTCACTCAGATCAGCGCTGTGGACGACTCAACTGTCGGAGGTCAAGTTGCATTGTGGGTAATGTGGGTGCCAGGTTTTGACAAGGAGGAAGAACATGTGGGAAAAAAAGACCCTATCTCTGGTTGGGTTTCGACGATTTTCTTAATGAGCGAGCGTCGAGGTCCGGCCAACTGTTGACAAACGGTGAGAGTAAAATGTCTGGGGGAGTAAACAGGACAATGGAGAGAGAATAGTCGGACGCTCAGAGAGCTACTGTGCTAGTCTGGCTGGCTAGCAAGTTAGCTCACAAGCTACAGTAGTTCACCAATTAGCCCTGCAAGTATTCACGACTCAAGACTACGGAACCAAACATTTGGCAGCTCGGCGGATCCTTTTCCCTGTCCCACTCGCTGGTGGGACCTGCACCTGTACCTGGACTTCACAGGAGTGTGAGACCACATGGTTGGAGTTCGACATTAACAGCCATGGAACTGAAAAGTAATGTGCTGTCCAAAACTAGGCACCTGCATGAGCTAAAACAGAGACCTCCCCAAGAAGCAGGAGGGGAAGTTGTAGAGCTCCAGGTGAGGTTTCAGGTGAGTCCAGGAGACAAACTGAAGGTTCAAAGACGCTGCAGGGCTGAAGAACCGTCACTGAACCGTGTTGGAGGATGTGAGGGTTGGAGGAGGAGGTTGAGGTGCGATCTGCAGTGGGCCGAGCGCTCCTCCTGGAGGGACTCCTCATTTCAGCAGCGCCTTGTAGAGCATGAGAGAGCGAGCTGTGGAGCGGTCCTGCTCCAGACAGAAGATGAAGTCCCTGAGGTTAACTCGTGTGATCCGCTGACGGAGCTGCTGGCGGGAGGAGGCGGCCGAGGAGGAGCCCGAACCCGAGCTCGAGGCCACCTGAGGGAGGAGACAGAGGAGCGTTAAGAGGGACTGAAGAGTGATGCAACAATGAGGATTCAGTAACTTTTCTCATCATGATCATCCTTTAAAAAAAACAGAGAGAGAACATTTAACATTTCAGCTTCAAAAAAATGACATAAATGATGGTCAAAATAGTTCCCAATTAACATTCTGTCAATCAAGGGATAACTGCCTTCTGCCATCACACTGATCATTAGAGTCTCTGTTGAGTCCTGGAGAAACAAACGG
This sequence comes from Centropyge bicolor, assembly GCA_037975185.1. Taxonomy (NCBI): domain Eukaryota; kingdom Metazoa; phylum Chordata; class Actinopteri; family Pomacanthidae; genus Centropyge; species Centropyge bicolor. Next base: position 518,098 of record JBBMOC010000112.1, on the reverse strand, counting down.
CTGACAGCTTTAATGGAGTCAGAGCTGTGGACCGGCTCAGTCGTCAACAGAGAGCAGTCGACAGGCGGGAGCTCGACTCCTGCTCCACGGGCTGAGTCACCCGACGCAGCGTGAAGGGACCTCTCCCACCGCTTTAATGACTCACTGAGTCCAGACCTGCAGAGCATCGCCACACCTCCGTGTCTCAGGTGTGTCTGCCGCCCGGGGCCAGGTAACACCCGGCCCCGGGGCCACACGCTGCTCCAACAGGCCCCGTTCCCAGCAGTCCTCGGAGCCTCCTCCCAGGCTGCTCAGACGTGGCCAGAACCTCTGAACTGAGCCGCCGCTTGAAAAGGAGGACGTGTGAACCCTGATGGTCTGTGTGGGCGGAGCCTCTGACGGCAGTTCACCCGACGCTGGATCAAAAGATTCAAATGTCATAAGTCACCTTCCGCTGGTTTTACCCAGTGATGAAGGGCAAAGTGTGAAGAGACGACTGAGCTTCCACTTCCTCCAGGAGCAGAGCCCGATCTGACACACACCTCCATACAGGTCCCTTCCATTGGTTTCCACGGTGACCAGGACGACTGACAGCCCAAAGACAGTGTCCCTCTCTAACTTGTGTGAATCGCCTCATTAACAATCTGGCAAAGAGCTAACAATGAAAACCATCATTAGCTGCAGCTCCACCTAAGGCAGATGAGGAAAAGTGAGGCGTTTAAACTCTGAAGCTTCTGTTTCGTGACGGCAGAAATGGAGTGAATGTGCAGCTCAGTCTCACTTTGTGCCGAACACTAATCGCAAAGATAAGTGAGCTGCAGCCGCCTGCAGGCAGAGCTGACAGCACAGGATAGGAATGAAGCTCCAGGTCCACACAGGAACAATCAGAGCATTATGAAGCCACACGGCCCGCGGGCACCGGGGGGGAGGGGGCAGAGAGAGAGACAGGCAGACAGAGAGAGAGAGAGAGAGACAGGCAGAGAGAGAGACAGGCAGACAGAGAGAGAGAGAGAGAGACAGGCAGAGAGAGAGACAGGCAGAGAGAGAGAGAGAGAGACAGAGACAGGCAGAGAGAGAGACAGAGACAGGCAGACAGAGACAGAGAGAGAGACAGGCAGACAGAGAGACAGAGACAGGCAGACAGAGAGAGACAGGCAGACAGAGAGAGAGAGACAGGCAGGCAGACAGACAGAGACAGGCAGACAGAGAGAGACAGGCAGACAAAGAGAGAGACAGGCAGACAGGGAGAGAGAGAGAGAGACAGGCAGACAGAGAGAGAGAGAGACAGGCAGACAGAGAGAGAGAGACAGGCAGACAGAGAGAGAGAGACAGAGACAGGCAGACAGAGAGAGAGAGAGAGAGAAAGACAGGCAGACAGAGACAGGCAGACAGACAGAGAGAGAGACAGAGACAGGCAGAGAGAGAGAGACAGAGACAGGCAGACAGACAGAGAGAGACAGGCAGACAGAGAGAGACACTGCTTAGTTTACTGACTTAATTTCATTATAAATGATTCAATAAAATCATTATTTTGAGGATATTCTGCTACGAGAGCTGAAAACTGAAAATGGGATAATAATAATCAATATCAATCAATAATCAACCTGTTCCGTTCTCCTTTGATGTTTGATTCTCTGTGCTTCTAAATGAGTGTGTGAGCCTGAGCAGGTAGAAAGGTTCAGCAGCTCACTGTTGTGTTCTTCAGTCAGGAAAACAAAGCTGCTGCTGCTGCGTCTTTATAACAGGCTGCAGCCCCGGGCCACGGGGGAGGGGGGGCACGGGGGAGGACGGGGGAGGACGCGGCTCTCTGCAGCCTGAGCAGGCCTGCAGTGGAGAGCTAAAGGGCGAACTGCAGCAGCCTGAGGGCGGATCAGACCGAAGAGGCAGCCAGAGAAGCTCAGAGCACAAAACCATTTGTGCTGCAAGAACAAGTTGTTTGGTGGATCAAACCAGAAACAGACTTGATGAATAAAGGCTGACGTTGACGAAGCTGCGAGTTAACAGCAGCCGTCTCTGCAGTGAAGAGCTGGAAGCATCAGATGTGAGGATGAGGAGGCTGAGACCTTCATCACATTCACACAGGAAGCTGACAGAACCATGCTCATCACGTTTCCATGGTTTGACCTTTGACCTGAGTCTTTGACCCGTGCTCTTCTTCTGCACTGGTTTCATGGAAGCGACTGCAGAGTTAGCGCCACCTGCTGTTCACCTCCGTCAGCCAGATTCACACAGGAGAGGGTGAAACAATCAGTCCTCGCTGCTTCTGCTGCCCCCAAGTGGCCACAAACAGTGTGTGCAGGTTTAAGGTCTTAAGACCTTCAAAGAAACTGAATTTGGTGCTTTAAGACTTCGCATTGAAAAAGCTCTAAAAGCAGCTCCACCTGTGTTTGCTGCAGCGGCGACAGATCCAGATCGAATCCAACACGCAGACGCTGAATCAGTGGAGACAAAACCCGACGACCGACGCTGCCCTTCCACAGCTTCCTTACTGACTACAGGCCTGCACATAGCTCGCATTTCCCACAGTTCATTGCCCCTCGTCAGAGGCTTCATCGACCCCCTGAAATGCCGGATTTCTCCGCAGGGCCCCACCCCCCAATCACTCTGCTGCCTTTGTCTGGGACTGCTGGGGGGTCAGCCTCGGGCGGGATGTGTGGAGAGAGAGAGAGAGAGCGAGCGAGCATGTGGGTGAGGGTGAGGCAGGCAGCCCCCGGGCCCTGACCCCTCCCCCAACACCAAGCCCCGAGCTCATTTCTGCAGAGCTGAAATCTATGGCTGCCCGGGGGGGTGGGGTGGGGGTGGGGTCACAACAACCCACAACAAACCTCCAGGCAGACACTGACCCCCTTCACTCAGCTTTGGTCACAGTCACTGCCTGGATTTGTGTGTGTGTGTGTGTGTGTGTGTGTGTGTGTGTGTGTGTGTGTGTNTGTGTGTGTGTGTGTGTGTGTGTGTGTGTGTGTGTGTGTGTGTGTGTGTGTGTGTGTGTGACTCATGCTGTGGAGACATTAATTTGGCCTCTCCGTCCTTATGAGGACAAATGCTGGTTCCCATAAGATAAAGGTTAAAGTTAAGTCTCTAGGAACTGAGAACAAGTTCATGTAAAGTCTGTGAAAGACGTCTGTGTGTGTGTGTGTGTGTGTGTGTGTGTGTGTGTGTGTGTGTTCTGCTGTCTGACCTCTGCTCCAGCTGTAGCGCCTCCCGGTGAGTCAAGCTTGCGTTTCTTTCGTGGCCCGATGGCGGCGAGGGCCGTGAGGTTGGCGTCTCGCTGTCGAATCTGAGCCAACTCCTGCTGCTGCATCTGTGGAGGGGAAGAAAGAAGGGCTCAGAAGAACAGGAGATCTGTGTGTATCTGTGAGCCGAAGCCGTCCTGTGACACAGTGACTCTCATGTGCCGCCATGTTGAGCAGAGGTGCACATTCAGGAACCCTGTCACTTGTACTGGAGGGCCGGTGAAGCTCTCCTGTTGGACTACAGGTCCACTCGTGAACAAGCTTTACTATCAAGCCGTGACAATCAGTCGGTCGGTCGAGTCATCCGTTCTTTTCCACCTAAAACACCATCAATGACAGAGACCGGCTGTTTCTCTCTGCTGTCCAGCTCAGTGGAGCCCAAACGCTCACGATGTTCTTTCATCCACAAATCAAGTATTTACTGTCACATTTTAATATCACAACTTTGCTACTTGCTACATTTTTTCCCATTGAATTCACATAAAATGTGCTCCTAATGATGTGTGCCATGTGTGTGTGTGTGTGTGTGTGTGAGAAGACAAGCAGATCTGACAGAAGACGTGATCTGAGGCGACATTTACACTCATTAACACACTAATGTTAATTAGAAGAGAAGAATTCAGTCCCCAACTCCAACCATCACAACGGAAGGATGTGGTCTGATGTGGTCTGATGGAGTCTGACAGGGTCTGATGTGGTCTGATGGAGTCTGACAGGGTCTGATGGAGTCTGACGGGGTCTGAAGGGGTCTGAAGGGGTCTGACGGGGTCTGACAGGGTTTGACGGGGTCTGAAGGGGTCTGAAGGGGTCTGATGTGGTCTGACGGAGTCTGACGGGGTTTGACGGGGTCTGAAGGGGTCTGAAGGGGTCTGAAGGGGTCTGATGGAGTCTGACAGGGTCTGATGTGGTCTGATGGGGTCTGATGGGGTCTGATGTGGTCTGACGGGGTCTGATGTGGTCTGACGGAGTCTGACGGGGTCTGATGTGGTCTGACGTGGTCTGACGGGGTCTGACGGAGTCTGACGGAGTCTGACGGGGTCTGACGGGGTCTGACGGGGTCTGAAGGGGTCTGATGTGTTATGATTTTCAGAGTAGCCGACACAGAGGGACCACTCACCAGCAGCTAGCGGCTACATGCTGCTACACCGTCACGTCCTCAGAGACTGAGCCGTCTCCGAGCTTCAGGCGAGTCTCCACCTCCGTCCCTGTCCCAGTAATATCCAGCGGCAGATAAAATGACATTCACTGGAATCTTTCACTGATTGCTGTTTGTTTGGAGAGATTGACTTGAATTTATCATCAGCTCTATAAAGCTGAATTATCAGCGGCCATAAAAGAAAACATCCTGAGAGAGACCAGTCCAGACTGGCCTGACCCCTCCTCCCCTCAGGCTGCAGCACTGACCCCTGACCTCTGCAGGGCCTCCACACAGGGTGGATGCTTCTGTGTGTGTCAGCTGGCATTATGTCTGACTTTAGAGAGCTGAATGTCGTGGCAGAGTTGAACGCTCTGGAACAGGTATTCCACAGAGCTGAGACTGTTTTGCAGACAGCTGAGTGTTATTTAATCTTTTTGTTCTGTGTGTTGCTTCACGTCAGTGTCGGGTGACGTGTGTCCTGAGAGAAAACGCACCTCTTTAGCCTTCTGCTTCAGACGAGCCTGCTCCGGATCCTCCTGTCTGGCTCGACTCTGGGAGTGAAACACAAACATCCTGGTCAGATTTGATGACCTTTAAACGTGTGTGTGTGTGTGTGTGTGTGTGTGTGTGTACCTTGGCAGCCTTCAGCAGAATTTCTCTCTCTTGTTCATCTTTTCTCTGTTTCTCCATTCGCTCCAACTGCTCAAAGAAACGAAGCTGAGAGCGAACGTCTGATGTCTGTTCATGATGCTCTTCATCCTGACGGAGGAAGACGAGGAGGAGGAGAAGGGGAGAAGGGGTTTAGACGTCTACTCAGCTGCAAACCACACTGACTCTTCTCTGTTGTTATCAGCTGAGGAAAATCCTCAGTCCTCTGTTGCATAAAATTCTTTTCTTTAATGCTGCGTTTTGATAAGCATGCTGGCCGGGGGCGGGGCTGAGGGCGGGGCCGACCCACACCATGTCTGTCTGTGAGCTTATGTTATAAAGCTTACATATAACTTATAATAATAAAGCCGTAAATAATCCCGGCTGGGTCTAATTCCTGCACAGACTGTGGACGGAACATTTCTCAAAGTGGACAAAACAAATGAGTGATTTAAGACTGAAAAAGCTGATTTCATCTACACATATTGTACCAACACACAAAGGGGAATTTTGATTTTAAAAAGTGTAAAAAAAAAAAAAAAATTTTTAATAATTTGTCCGTAGTTTCTTGCATCCTCTTCCGCCTGTGAAGGTGTGTGTGTGTGTTTCTTGCCTTCCCCCCGTCTGTGCGGTGCTGAGCGACGGCTGAAACCTTCTCCAGCAGCGAGCGCAGTCTGGACTGGGTGGCGTGAGAGATGAAGTTCACCACCTCCAGCGGCACCTCGGTCACTCCCAGCTTCTTAGCTGAGGACGGCCGAGAGACAACAGCGTCAACGTTTATATTTCAGCCATGATGATGATGGTGTGAACTGAATATTCATTTTGAACCAAGTCTGTTTTTTCTCATGATGTTTTAGCTCCAAATTCATTCAGATGAAGTATCTAGGATTCTTAAGTCAAACAGAATGTGTTTCCCTCTGGAGTGAAGTCAGACCAGTTTGTGGGACCTTCACAGGTGGGACAGACAGGCGCTCAGGTGACACTACCTGTGTCCAGGATGCGGCGGTGCAGCAGGCTGGTGGGCAAGAAGGACTCGTCCTTGCAGGAGCGGATCTTTGTGCCGACCAGCTCCGAGCTGGTCGCCAGGATTCGGGCGTTTTCCTCGTTCAGGTTGACGCCGGCCATGGACGCCACGTCGTTGATGTCGTCGTCATCTCTGAGGTGAAAAGAGGCGGAGCCAAGAGGTCAGGAGACTTCACACGAACACAGACATCAGCATGAACAAACCACAAAGTCCACAGTGTCCCACATGTTCAACATCCAGCCTGAAAATCATCAGAGCTTTTCTGTCACATAGAAAGAATTGACTTCTTTGCATCTGCACAACTGAACTTTGACAAGTGTTTTCTGTCATTCTACGTCTCTTCCTGAGAGTGAGCTTATTTCAGAGTAGATCCTTTAATCGGTATATGAGGAAACCAGAGAGTGAAAACATGGTTTCGGTGTCCAAACACTGAGAACAATGTTTGAAAGTGGCTGAATGTGTTTGATGGAGCTTGGATGGGAACAGGAGGAACCTGGTCTGACATCATGAGACACATCTGGACCTGAGCTACAACATATTAGTGTCTCTCTACAACACTGCTGTGACAGACAGGATGTACTGAGTCTGGGCACTGTGCACACATGCTGCCCTCTGGTGGCTCAGTTGTGAACTGTCTAAGTGACGTAGCCCAGTCTGAGGCAACAACAGGTGAAACATGGGAAGTTTTCATTCGCAGATGTGAAAAACAGAAGAGAAAAATAGAAAAGACTCATGTTTTTCTAACAATGCTGTCACAATTAAAACAATGTTATAATGAATTATATAATACTGAAGTCCTAATTATGTGAAAATGTCTCACTTAGTATTATTTGATTAGTAAGAGTGTTTGCTCTTTTACAGGACAGAAGTCTTGCTATTTTTCTGACCGGCTCAGACATCAAACATTTCTTCTTCTCTTGTGCACCACTTTGAACTGTTTGAGAGTTTATTCTTCACCTGAATGTGCCGCCTCCTGGATCACTCAGTTTCTTCTGATTGGCTTGAGCTGCCAGGTGAACAGGACTTTTTCCAATTATAGTTGTGGGTCCCCTCACAAATGTACCTGAAAAGACAAACACTAGATGTCAATCATTTGTGAGTGTTTGAGAAAGTAAAGGGAGTCAAATCATCTTTGCTGTGATTCAGAAGGTAAATCGCTGCCATCTATTGGTCCACAGCAGCAGAGCCTCACCTGGAGGTCTGACGGTCTGACTGAAGACAACAGGTGTACGAGTCTGCACAGCCTGAACTCCGGCTCTGCCCACAGCCTGGTGAACACAGATGAGAGTCACATGAATGCCATGACAGCAGCAGCAGCTGAGAATGAAACTACTCTTCCCTTTGGTTCTGGATTGACCAGATTAAAATCTGGTTCAAGAGGAAACAGTCAGGCTTGAACATCTGCACACTAAAATATGTTTCTACTTCAGGGTGAACGTGCAGCTCGTCATCGTACCAGAGTGTTTGTGAGCGGCGCGTTCGGCCTGACGGTGCTGCCGGCCGGGCTGATGGGAAGCCGTGGCCTGATGGTGGCGGCGGCGACCGAGCCGGGGGCGGCGAGGGGGGGCGCCGAGGTGCTGGGGGTGGCCGTCACCAGAGACTGTTGGCTGTTGAGGAGAGACTGACGGAGGGCGGGGAGGCTTTTCTGTGGAGCAAGAACACACGTCTGGATTAAACATCTGATGGTGAGCAGGTGAGGATTCCTCACAGAGAAGGTGCAAGAAGAAAACAGTACCATCCTGCAGTACAAAATATGTCGAAAGAAAAATGACCCATTGTGTAGAGAAGCCCATTTCAGAATATTAGATATTATGGGCTCATAAATTACTGATTCATTCATGTGTTTATCACTTTAATGTTGCAGCTGGTGAAGATGGAGCTTAGTTAGTAGCAGCAGTAGTAGTAGCAGTATTAACAGTAGCAGTAGCAGTAGTAACAGCAGTAGTTGTAGTAGTAACAGTAGCAGTAGTAACAGCAGTAGTAGCAGTAGTAGTAGTAGTAACAGTAGCAGTAGCAGTATTAACAGTAGCAGTAGCAGTAGCAGCAGCAGTAGCAGTAGCAGTATTAACAGTAGCAGTAGCAGTAGCAGTATTAGCAGTAGCAGTAGCAGTAGCAGTATTAACAGTAGCAGTAGCAGTAGCAGTATTAACAGTAGTAGTAGCAGTAGCAGCAGCAGTAGCAGTATTAACAGTAGCAGTAGCAGTAGCAGTATTAACAGTAGCAGTAGCAGTATTAACAGCAGCAGTAGCAGTAGCAGTATTAACAGTAGCAGTAGCAGTAGCAGTATTAACAGTAGCAGTATTAACAGTAGCAGTATTAACAGTAGCAGCAGCAGTAGCAGTATTAGCAGTAGCAGTAGCAGTATTAACAGTAGCAGTAGCAGTAGCAGTATTAACAGTAGCAGTAGCAGCAGCAGTATTAACAGTAGCAGTAGCAGTATTAACAGCAGCAGTAGCAGTAGCAGTATTAACAGTAGCAGTAGCAGTATTAACAGTAGCAGTAGCAGCAGCAGCAGCAGTAGCAGTATTAACAGTAGCAGTAGCAGTATTAACAGTAGCAGCAGCAGTAGCAGTATTAACAGTAGCAGTAGCAGTAGCAGCAGTAATCAGAGCTGTACCTTGAGGAAGGGGATGAGGTAGGGCTGTGGAGAGGACTTCAGCTCAGCCTGCAGCCGAGTGGTGAACTCCTCAGGCTCAATCTTAGCATCCTGAAGAGAAACACAGCAGCAGTTAGAGTCCAGTCAAACACAGGCTGAATCTGTGGGTGGAACTGGTGAAAGGTAGAAGCAGCTCACGAGCAGGTCCTGCACCAGGGCCTTCACATTCTTGGAGGTATCTGGGGAGGGGGAGTTGTGGGACGCCAGTTTGATCAGTGTGGCAAGAAAGTTCTTGCATTTCTTCACGTTTTCCTGCATTTCCTGTTGAGGGGAAGGATTTAAAAAAAAAAAAATACTCAGAGGGTATTTGATTACTTTTCTAATCTTGTTTGCCTCGAGCTGCTCTGTAAACAGGAAGTGTAACTCCACCTGTGACACGACCGTGACTCTGCCGGCGGGCGTGGTGGGGGGAGTCTGCGTCGTGCTGGTCAGGGGGGCAGACGGGACCCCGGCCGGTTTGGCCACAGGCGCCCCCCCTGCTGTTATCACCGTCTGGGCCTTCTGAGGGGTGGTCATCTTCACCGACACCGCCGCGCCGCCGGGGGCCATCGTGATGGCCTTCTGGGACAGGACAAGCGTCATCAGGGACAGAAACCACCTCCACACACACACGATCACCATCAATAATAAGGAGATGCTCTCTCTGGTCAGAGATTCAAACTGTGACCAAGGTGTCTGTTGTTGTAACAGTTCATCACATCATCATGGCCTCCAACATGTCTGTGCTGTGTCTGTCCTGTAACCCTGAAGTCACACACACACCACAACACACACACGAACAGGTCGGTCACACAGACCTCAAAGTATCTGCTTTGTTAAAACAAGCTAACTCGTCTGTCATCCTCTTCATCCATCAGTTCACCACCATTAGCTCCCATTCATGACGTCCGAACATGAGTGATCGTATTGACTGTTTGATTGTTTTCATTGCTCGTACTCTCGTGTTCCTGCAGTCAAATCAAGCAGGAACACGATTCATCGACATGATCTCAGACAGTGACAATGATTTCATCCTTAAACAGCAGAGAACAGTGTCATCATTAATCTACCAGAAATGTGTGTTTCCATAGATTTGAAGACGCAGCATCTTGCTGCATGACATTTAATGATTTTCAGCACACTGTGTTTTTTAACCACAGCTCCCAGTGTTGACTCCCACATACAGCTGTGTTTGTCCCAGTGCACCTGAACGCAGCCTGAGTGGAGGCCACAGGAAACACACCTGTACAGTGGTGGAGGGAGGCGGAACCATTCTGGTCTGAGCGGGGGAGGCCAGGCGGACGGTCTGAGGAGCCTGCAGACAACAGGGAGGGAGAACACATGATGGTACCCAACAACAAAGCATCATGGGAAACTGTATTCGGAGCAGTTACGTGGGTAGCTCAAAGTTCATGTAAGGACACAACAAGTTAGATCAATTTTTCGACATTTTTCGATCGATTTCTGACATTATTTTCTTGACCTTCTTCACTGCTTTAACATATTTAGCATTTAGGCAGCAGCTAACATTTATTTTCACTATCAGTTAATTTGGGGACGACCTGATTAATCGTTTGGTCTATAAAATGTCAGAAACATTTCCTAAAGTCCAAGGTATCGTCTCCAGTTAGAAGGTGGAACCAGCAAATGTGACCTTAACAAAGCTCATCACCTAGTCGCAAATCAATTTTCTGTCGATGGACAAATCGATGATTCGGCCGATTGTTGCAGCTCTGCAGAACACAAAAATAATGTGATAATTTAACAATATTTGTTGATGAAAATATGCAAAAGGTGAAACAGGAAGGGACCCTAAGCCTGATCAACTTTTAGTGGCCCTGATCCCGAGCAGAGACCAGTTCAACACCTTCACTCACCTGATGGATGAGTAAACATGTATGTGACATATTGAAAACAGCTGAAGAGCTGAATCTGACACAGCTGATTCTCCATGACACTGAGCCTCTAACAGATGAAAGTATTGAGGTGATGTGAGATCATCTATAGAGAAGAGGTCTCACTCTGTCGAACTACTGAACGGCTCTGGTTGTACAGTGAAAGTGTTAGAGAGTGGAGCTTCGTGCCTCACAGAGGATCTTTGATGAGTTCAGACACAAACTGACAACAGAGCAGTTTCCTTAACTTCTGTCATCTAAACTTTTACTACTTTTTCACATTCACACTAATTTTCACTCTTCGTGCAGCCAGAGGCAGAACTGCAGGGGGGGCCAGTCCAGTCCAGTGCAAAACTGATCAGACTGTGATTTGCTGAAGGACATCTGCAGTTAAACAAATGAAAGTCCAGCCTTAGAGTCTTCGAGTCTCCTACAGTCTCTCGACACTCTGAAGAATCAAATGCTGAGGTTCAGCTGGATCAGAACCACAGACCCTGACGTGCACCACACCTACCGTGGTGGCGGTGCTGACCCGGATGGTGGCCCCGGCCGTCGGTGCCGCAGGTCTCTGGGTGATGTTGGCCAGCGTTTGGCCCTGCTGCGTCTTGGCCTGAGCCTGAGCCAGAACCTGCTGAGGGACCATCACCAGCTGACCCGTCTCCGTCCGGACCAGAACCATCCCTGCAGGGGGAGGAAACACCAGAGAGTTCAGGAGCCGACACAGCGGATCAATAATCAACTATCTCAACCATCAATCCATCGTTGTAGTCAGGGTTCAAACAAAACATGTTTCTCCGTTGGTCTTTGTCTTCTGGGATAATAAACTGAATATCTCTATGAAAAATAAAACCAATCTGATGACATCACATTGGGCTTTAGGATTATAGATCAATGTAGCGGCAGATGGCTGCCCGTCGTCAGCCTGGTTCTGTCCGAGCTTTCTGCCTGTGCTGCTGTCACCCAGTGCTGCTGCCGGTGGGAGCTGCTGGGTCACATCATAAAGAGTTCAGTCTAGACCTGCTCTGAATGTGAAGCGCCTGGAGATGGATGACTTGTGTTGTGATTTGACACTCATTTGTTGATCCTTATGATTTCATACACTGAAACTAAAACACTCACAGTCTCTATCAAAAAAAACTGTTGTCTGTAAAATGTCACAAAAAAGTGAAGAAAACCAAACATGTTCTAATCTTCTAATTCAACTTCAAGTCCAAGCTGTGTCAGTTCATCACTGAAGCACAAACAGGATCAAACGTTCACAAACTGCTATTGTGCCCAGAGGCATTAGGTAAATGTTTGTATTCGTAACAGATCAGGATTATGAATAAAGTTTCCTCAAAAACTTTCAGTACACTTTAAACCGTCTAACAAACTTGGCCTCATGTTGGCTGTATTTGTATCACCGAGCAGTGATTCTTCACATCTTCACTTCTCACTCAACAGCAGAAACAAGAGCCGGCTGCTTGGTCAAAGTTTGCAGGAGAAGCACAGAGTCTGTGTCTGCAGCTCATCTGAACATTTATCCATTAGTGCTGTCTGTTCTGTAGCATCGCCCCGGTGACGTCTTCAGATTCATTCCTTCTCCAATCAATCAGCTGATCGTCTCAGCCCTGGTCCAATCCATGAGTCAGTCCCAAACATTGATCTCCAGTTGTTTTGATAACCAGTCATTTTTCAGTCAAAGAGTCAAACACCTGCTGGCTCCAGTTTCTGAAACGCTGGTTTAGGTCTAAAGAAACAACTTGAAGATGTCACTGAGAAAAGGTGACAAGCATTCTTCACAACGCTATGACATTTGATAGGCGAAACAATCAAGCTATAAAATAATGAGCACCTTAACGGATAATGAAAATAATGGTTGGTTTTAGCTCGAAGCAGCTGAGTCAGATCTGGGACTCAAGTTGTGACTGATTTGTTCATTTGTACAACGTGACCCAACATTTGAAAATCTGTTCTTGGACAAAATGAGGACTCATGTCATTTCTGGTTACCTGGACAGGAAACAAAACTCCTTCCTGTTCACGTTCACCTGACTCAACACTTTTCACCCAGATGATTTAAAGAGTCTTTGAGGATTCTGGGAAAGTTTCAGAACAGCAGCACGTTTTCTTCAATCTCCTCCAACATCACGAGAAGCCAGTGATGCAGGTAAATGTTTCTCTCTGTGACTGAAATGTGACCAACACACCTGAGAGGCTCAAACAGGCTGCAGCTACAACAGGTGAGAGCCCGGGTGAGACACCGGGTGAGACACCGGGTGAGAGCCCGGGTGAGAGCCCGGGTGAGAGCCCGGGTGAGACACCGGGTGAGACACCGGGTGAGAGCCCGGGTGAGAGCCCGGGTGAGACACCGGGTGAGACACCGGGTGAGACACCGGGTGAGAGCCCGGGTGAGAGCCCGGGTGAGAGCCCGGGTGAGAGCCCGGGTGAGAGCCCGGGTGAGACACCGGGTGAGACACCGGGTGAGAGCCCGGGTGAGAGCCCGGGTGAGACACCGGGTGAGACACCGGGTGAGACACCGGGTGAGAGCCCGGGTGAGAGCCCGGGTGAGAGCCCGGGTGAGAGCCCGGGTGAGAGCCCGGGTGAGACACCGGGTGAGGCCGTGGCAGACTCACCTGGGGGCATGGTGAAGCCAGGGGGCAGCTGGATGGTGGTCTGCTGCTGAGGCCGGACGGCCAGCGGAGGCTGGGGGGCGGCCGCCCGGGTCGAGCTCGCCACCAGGCCGGGTCTCTGCTGCTGGATGGAGGTGGCCACCACGGGAGCGCTCGGCGGCCTGACCACGGCCACCGCGGGCTGAGCCACTCCGTTCACGGCGGGCTTGACTCCGGCCAGGCCGACGGCGGCCGGCCCGGCCCCGGGCTGAGTGACGGCGGGCTGGGCTGCGGACGGCGGGCCGGGACTCGCCAGGATGACCGAGCTGGCGGAGCCGGGCTGGCCGGACACCAGCACCTTGCTGTGGTTCACCACCGGGGAGCCGGAGGCCGCCGGGGTCACCGGCGGGGCGCCCTTCGGGTCGACCCCGTTCTGGGCACCGCCGGCCGGCGGGCCGGGCTGCCGCACAGCGGGAGACGCCGCCGGGGACGGAGCTCCGGGGAACCCGGGCTGCGAAGCCACGGAGGCGGCGGCACTTATGACCGTGTTGGCCCCGGCTGGAGGGGGGGCTGCGGCCGAGTTCACCAACTTTCCGGCGCTGCCGTTCAAACTTTGCGCTCCGGGAGACGCGGTCCGGCTCCGGGGCGCCTCCGCCGCGCCGCCGCCGGGAGCCGCGCTCGGACCCAGGACGGCAGCTCGCTGGAGGCTAGCAGCCGCGGACTGAGTGGGCAAAGTTACGGGTCCCGGTCCGGAGGAGCCGGTGGAGGGGGGCGCTCCGGCCGGTTGCAGCCCAGCCCCGGAGGCTCTGGCGGGCCCGGCGGCCACAGAGGAGGTAGAGGGCGGCAGAGCGGTGGCGGACGGCGGCTCGCTGGCGGCGGGTTCCGGCTTTAACCCCGCTGTCGGATGCCCTTGTTGCGGCTCCACAGACCCCACTTGATCGCGCACTTTCCCTGAGAAGTGGCTGACAGCGGCCGCAGCTCCGTCCCGTTTCCCGTCGGAATATGAAGCAGCGGGAGCCTTCGGATCGCCGAGCTGGGACTCCAGGGAACCAACCAGGTCGCTGACCGCCTTCTCGTCCACCTCGTTGGACAGCATGTCCTCCAGCGGGTCGGAGGCTCCCGCCATCTTTGATGCTGGACCGTTGTGCAAATCGTATCTTAGAATGTACGCATGCGCGGAGAATCGGTGTCGTTTTTGAGCACAGAAACAGAAGAGCAAGATATGGGATGCGTTAGTTGCGTCCAGGTGAGACCTGCAGGTAAAACTGCAGGTACAAGTAAGGAAACAGCTGCCACCGGTTTGAATTTGTACTGAACATGTTTGAAGGATCGCTTTTTTTCCACCCTGTTTTCTCAGACGATGACTCAAGAAGAAAACATATTCATTATTAATTAAAAATCATAATCACTTAAAACCAACCTTAAATTTTGACACTTTCAAATCTGTTAGAAAAGTAACTTTGAGTTTTTATCTACAGGCTTATTTTGTTGTTTTATAGTTTTATCAAGTGAAATAGAGCATTTTTTTTAAAGTTATGCAAATGTGCTGCAATTTAATTTTGTCTGCAAGACAGGAACATTTATTCAAGTCGGTTTAAAACTACTTGTAATTGTGTTTACTTGTTATAGATAACAAATACATAATAAAATTATAATAAAATAGTTCAAATGAACTTCGCTGTATTCATTTGTCTGTTACACGTTTGTTCTTTTACAGAAGCAAAAATCTCACTGTCGCACTTTTACTTTCATTAAAGCATAATTTCATTCATTATAGCTTAATGCTACTTTCACTTCAAAAGTAAAAAGCAAAGCAAAGGTTCTCAGATCTTCTTCCACCACTTTCTGATTACTATCTGTGAATATGGAGGCAAATCATGTATTTGTAATAAAAGAGGTTGTTTTACATGAATGCATGAGGAATAATTCATGATGTTAATTTCTTTTACATGTAAAATATTTTCATGAATGTCACAATTTCTGAAGTGACATTTTCAATGCAGGACTTTTACTTGTAACAGAGTATTTTCACGGTGTAGAATTAGTACTTTTACTGCAGTAAATGCTCTGAAAATTTCCTCCATTGATGTTAAAGCCTGAACCTTCAAAGACACAACTCTGATGCGGTATCGCCGGGTGTGTTTGCCCTTCTATCTGACACAGATCTAGATTTCACGGCCGAGCGTAAACGCGCGATACGATAATATTTCCCGTCGGCCCCCGCGCTCAGAGCCGCTGGATGGAGGAGGAAGGAGCCATGTTGAAGCGCTGAGAACAGCGAGCTGTTGCAAAAAGACACAAACCGCAGACATTTGGTGCAGAATCAGAGGCGATAAGCTCGCGGCTCGGAGTCGCCGTCCATTCAGTTCCCTGTTCGGACCGCAGAGTTCCGGAAGCCACCATGAGCGGCGGGACGCCGTATCTGGGCAGCAAAATCAGCCTGATTTCAAAGGCCGAGATTCGCTACGAAGGGATTCTTTACACGATCGACACCGAGAACTCGACTGTCGCACTTGCTAAAGGTAACACAGCTAATCGTCCAGTGCTCGGCTCACAGCGGCGGCTCGTCGTCTGTGTGCTGCCGTTGTTCGACGAACGAACCGAGTTTGACTTGGTGTTAGACAAGGTTTGTTTCATCCGGAGTCGCGACGGGAACAATTATAAGCAGTAGTTTGCTGCCACGAGCTAACAGGCTTATGCTAACATGCCACAGCGTTACCGTTACCGAGCAGTAATGTAACGACACGATGCTAACACAAGTAAGCTAATAGCAGCGTTACTTCTGTCTGATGAAGAACTGAATTACTGGAACGAAAGCAGCGACATATAAACACAACCTGGCGACTTTTTAATGAGCTCTAAAGGTTTGTGTGTTTGAAAACATCCATCTGTTCGCACCATGAGTCAGCTTTCCAACCTGTCAGCTAACGTTAGCACGGCGGCTAGCTGCATGGAAGCAGCATGCAAACACGCAGAATGGAGACATTTTAATGCAGACCCGAAAGAACATGATGCTGAAACGTTCACTGACAGTTTCCGTTGATTTTCATTCGCTAATGAAGCAACTGAAGCGTCTGTGCTGCAGGTGGAACATCTGACGTCATCTCACCTGGTTCACTAACAGCAGATTATGACGACGAACTATTAATGAAACTCGTGTCAGCGGCCTTTATCCCTTTAATGAGCCACCGGGTCCAACCAGGTTCAGCAGTGAGGGGGACGGCAGGTTGTGGTGCTTGTGCCTGTGGCTCAGTCTCAGTCTGTGTAAGTAGACTGAAGATGCCGTTAACTATTTATTTAGAGCTGAAATGGTGCCTTGATCAATGGAAAAGTTATTGGCTAATATTTGAATAATGAATTCATCCTCACAGCCAAAGAGCCAAACAGCTCCTTGGCTGTGAGGATTTCTTTGTCTCATTCGACAGTGAAATGAATATCTTTAACTAAACAACACATTAATATGGATGCACGATAATATTGGCACGTCATTTGTATCAAGGCTTTGAAATCAATTAAACTCTTGTGGCAGTATGACAGGCTGATGAGATCACCCTTAAATAAGGCATACATGACACAAGTGTGTCTGCGGTGTAGAGGGTTTATTTAAAACAGATACCAGAGTTGCTGTTTCCATTGATTGCTCAGGGTTGTTCACACGAGGAGGAATCAAACTGAATCACTTTCTTTCAACAGTACAGATTTAGTTACCCATCTTAAGAGACACCTGTATCATGAACATTTCTGGACAAACTTGTCCAAAACTGAAGCATTCAAGTTAACTCTGATAGATTTGTCCATCTGTGACACAACTCTGTCAATCATGTTCCAAACAGTCATGTTAGGAACCAGCCAGTGATGATAACTGCAGCCAAGTCAGCCGTCGTTTGTGAAAACCCATTCATAAATCTCAGAAGGTCAATCATGATACTAGTACCTGTTACCAATGAACCTATTGCTCTGTATGGTTTTTGGATCATTCCACAGCCTTTCCAGTCTTTTGTTGTTCCATCTTGTTTGAAGTGTGGTGCTGCCGTCAAATTCAGTATTTCAGCATATACGGGAGCCTTAAAGGAAGGAGCCGCCATCAGTCATTACTGTAATAATTGGTGCCTGTGTAGTTAAATATAACTCGGTGTTATCAAGTGAGCTTTAAAGAGTGCATATTAAAATGTGAAAAGATGACCTATTGAAGTAAATGTTGTTCTATTTTCGTGACATGTCCCTCCTCTGAATTAGTGGCCCTTTGACCTGTGACGCTGACTGTGAGCTTTTCCTCCCTGTCAGTACGTTCCTTTGGCACAGAGGATCGGCCCACCGACAGGCCCATCCCACCGCGAGATGACACCTTTGAGTACATTATCTTCAGAGGCAGCGACATAAAGGACCTGACTGTGTGTGAACCGCCCAAACCAACATGCTCTCTTCCTCAGGACCCTGCCATTGTCCAGGTACACCTTCGCACACACGTGGAGCCTGACGGGGTGTTTAATATTACTGCTTGAAACAATTGTTGTTCATATTGTGACATTAACCTCCTCAGTCGTCCATGAGCTCCAACTCCTCGTCTTCTGCTGCCGCTGCTCCGACTCCGTTCCAGTCAGCTGGTTCCTATGGCCTCTTCAACAGGGCTCCAGTTCCTGCCTATAACCAGTTCAGCGCCAGTCCTCTGGTTTCCCCTCAGTTTGGACCAGTTGGTGTCGGTAAGCACGATAATTTCTATAAGACTATAAGAGTCCTTATAGCGGTTTGAGTTTTTTGTGACACAGTTTGTCCTTTTGCCTGTTTTATGGGCCTGAATATGAAAGACCCCTGTGGGAGCAGGGACTCGGTTGGGCATGATATCCAAGGGTCCAGGGTCTCTCTGTGGCTCTGGTACCACGTAAAGCATGCCATAGAAACCGAGGAGGAATGGATTCATGGCATCATCGTGACTTTGAACAGTCGAAGCCTTTACTTTCCTCCTCTACATGTAAAGTCACAAAGAATAGTTGTTCCCAGACTTGTGCTGATTTTGGACCTTAATACATAAATACAGTAAGTGAATATAACCCTCACTGAGGGGTTTGTGGATTTAATGGTGTCAGTCAGTGTGTGAGTGTTAAAGTTCTGCGTCACTTGTATCAGCTCACACTTGAGACTGAGATGCACGATGTTCCTCAGGTGGAACTGAAGTTTTCTGACCTCTTTCTGTAAAAACATATTTTGCCTGTTTGAGACCAAGTCTATAGCTTAGTAAGCAGCATCAGGGGAGCTCACTGGGGAAAGTATTCATTTAAGATATTTCTTTGTTGATCCCAATTTGGGACAGTAAAATTAAGCTTTACCAGTAGAACCCAATTTTAAAAATGTATATTGTTGGACATTTTTATTTTTCTTGATTTGATGGGACAACAGACAGATGACAGGAAATGAAGGGGGAGAGAGACGTTGTGAGAGAGGTTTTTGTTATTGAGTTTTCATCAGGATGAACTACATCCTCAACGATCCTCCAGCCTACACGTCTCTACACCAGCTTCAAGCGTTTAAACTGGATACTGAGTGTACTACTCTACTGTAGAAGTCGATCATGAAAACTGTAGTGTCTGTGTGAAGTCAGCACATGTACGCATGTACATACAACAACATGTTATCATTTCACACTAACAGGAAATGAGACCAGACTTACTGCTAATGAAACATAGACAGAGTACTTCTTTCTAAGACATTCTGGGCCTGTTTCACCACTGATCACAGCTCCTCCGTTTCTTTATGAATTGCTTTGTGGGAGAATATTGTCCATCACTGGCACACTCATACGTCCGCCATATGTATTCTGCATTAGAGCGCCAATGCTTAATTGATAAGTTGAATTAATCTGCAATTATTTGGATACTCAAGTAAGTGTTGAAAAATGATTGTAAAAAGTGAATATTTTCATGGTTCCAGCTTCTTCACCATGAGAATTTTATGCCTTTCTATGTTATATGTAATATTACATGAAGAATGTTCATGACTATTTTCTGACATTTTATAGTCAACAATGAATTGATCTTGGCTGTTGCCCACATCTGCTTACTGTCTGGCTTCATTTCATCAGTTTTAATATTTCAGCTGAAAACCCGCTGAGAGTATTTTGCTGACAGACATTTGGTTCTGTTTGTGGTGTTAGTCTGTCAGTCATCATTGGTCGGGTGATGGTGTGATGCAGCGATCACCCACAGCTTCCTTCTCATAGACACTGTGCAAAGTGCATTTAAAGGAAGTACGAGTGTTGTTCCCCTCAGTACTCTGTTCCTCCCCACACAGGACGATCAGTGGCCTCCTTTGTGAGCGGCACACGCGCAGCCGTGGCCCAGTCTCAAAGCCGTGCTATTGGCTCTGGCTCGCAGACTCTGGGTTCCCTTGTAAGCAAAGGTAAAAACCTGTAGGAAGCCGCTTGAAACAGGAATAACAGATCTGTGTCTACTCACTCGCTGAGTGAACCAATCACATCTGGCTCAGCTACACCAGGGTGAAAACTCTACACTAATCAGAAATGTGGCTGTAGAAATACTTCTTCACTTACCAGTCAAATCAATTTAGAACCTGCACAGACAGAATGTTTTAATTCCTCCACGCTTTTAATGTAGTTTTAGCTTCTTTCTGTCCTTAAGTGTTGAAACTGTGACGTGACTCATTGTAATGTCAGTTTAGAAAAATGAATGAGATTCATCACATTTCTCCAGTATCGAAAGTTGCATGGTGGTACAAATGTGCTTCCTCATGCCCAGGGCATAACTGCATGCTCTTCGAAATAACCTGCATGTCCTGCAGCCTGAAAGCCTCAGATTGTATGAGAGCTCACCCTTTGTAAACATTTTAACTCCCTCCACACTAAAGGTGCTTTCACACCTGGAGCTCACTTCATTTGGTCCATATTAAATACATCAGATGTTATCCAGTTCTGGTTCTGTTGAACTTTTTACACATCAGCCAAGAATGGTCTGACAGCAAAGTCTTGACTGGACATTTGTTCTGATGTCATCCTGCATCAGAGGAAGGGAGTGCACCAAGATATTACTGATTGTGAACATAATGAGTCCAGACTGGACTGAGCCTCATATGAAATCAACAGTGATGAACAGCTAGAAAGGTTCAGTAAGACAGGGGGTTATTACAGTGGGATCCATAGATTTACTTGTTTTATTCAATTTTGTTAGTTAAAAAAATCTGACACTCATTACCATCGTTATAAAATCATCCTGTGTAGGTACGGGCTTCGCTGCAGCTCACTTAGACATCACCAGATGGATGAAATGGTAGGAAAGCTCTTGAGTTTATGTTAAAATCTCTCATCTTCTCTTAAGAATCCTGTGATCTGCTTTGGTTCTCACCACAAACAAACTGCACCAGAGACAAAAAGCATTTTTCCCACCCACCTGTTTGTCCATTTCATAAATGCTGACACACATAACGTTCATGAAACGTGACTCATCATTTCATTTCGGAGTCAAACAGCTTGTGTGTGAAAGTATCCTGAGGCTCAGCTCTTGCTTGGTGTGGTTTGTGTCTAGAAATGAGTCCAGCTGGTTTATTGTCTCCCTTAAACAACATGACTGACCCTCTGTCTGGGAGCTGTTGGTGCAGTCAATGCTGACTAATGATCAGGCTGATGCAGTTCAGTTGTTGTGACTAACATGCACCACTAACCCAAATTCCTGCCCTGGTTTTCCCCCAGGCCGCAGCAGCCCCAGCCCGGACCCTCTGCGGAAGAGCCCCACCCTGGAGCAGGTGATCCAAACCGCCCCGTCGGCCCCGACCGCCGCCACCGCGACTCCGGCCCCCGGCCTGGGCCGCAGGAGCCCCGCCCATGGGCGCACGGGCCCCGCCACCGTCGGCCAGAGCAGCCAGAAGGTCCAGCATCCAGATGGCGTGGACACAAGGAGGGGTGAGACTGTCAGGGGAGGCCGCAGCAGCCAGGGCTGGTCTGCACCCCGAACCATCTCCGCCTCTCACATCACTGCTGTAGATAGGGTTTCCACTGCAGGGCTTACCCACTCTATCTTTAGCCACTCAGGTGAGACCTCACACCAGAGATCAGCACACTAGAATGATCTGTGCTGCTGTCGTATGTGGAGTTACATTTAGAACTCATTCCTAAGCACACAGTGGATATTTTTAATGCAGAAAAAATTCATTTAATTTGAGCAAACAAATCTATTCGGTGCTCAATAAATATGTTTGTTATCTTGCTATTTTCCACCTGTGCACAATGATAATCTCACTGTCCATGTGCTCACAAACCCACGGCGTTCGTCTCTGTATCTCTAATTCCAGCCAATCAAGACTTGGAAAAGGTCTTTTCTGATTGGCTGTGTTGTTTCTGCTGTGCAAATGTTTGTTTGCACACAGCAGAGATACCGAGAGAGGACATGAGTGAAACTGAGTGAAAGATGTTATCATGCACTTGTATAGATAATGAAAAACAGCATAAATGTATCAAGGACCAGATAGATTTGTTTTGCCCAAATGAATTTTTTTTTCTTTCAAGATTTCTTTACAAAATATATTTGATGGGCTCTTAAAATCTTTTTCTGTGCTCTGAATGTCACACTGTGAGCTCAGCAATGATGCACAAATCCAGCTCCTTGTGGTCTTATGGTAAAGAATCGTTTCCTTTTTGTGTGATTTATTGACATTTTGTTCCAGAGGTCCCACATTTGAAACCGTTGTGCCTTTGTCTGAAGGTAGGAGACTAATGCCACCAGGGCTGTTTTCTCATGACTGTTGACGTTACTTTGGAAGACTAAAAGACTCTGCTATTCCAGGCACAGATGTCCCGAAAGTCCCCAAACCAGAGTCTGAGCAGGCGCGAGGTGAAGGCAGGGATGCCAGTAAACGTTCCACAGGTTAAACCCTCCTCTGCTCTGAAACCATCCTGAAACAGCCCATTCAGACTCTGCATGCCTGTCAAGCTTTCCTTTCGGACAGTGGAGCCCATACACTCATCCTCTACAACCGCTCGACCCCGATCATCCCCCTTTGACGTGTTTTTCTTTGCTAGTGAACGTGTGTGCAGATTGACATGCTGTTCATGTCAATGGACTCGAGGCGATGAGACGTGTCTCCTCGTTCTCAGACGGTTTTTCATGCTCAGTGAATACCCGAGAATGCCACCTGAATGATTTACTGCATTTTCTCCATGTTTGATGTGAATTTTATTTCTGTAGTTGATTTGTTGTAAAGCTAACATCTGAAGCCACGCTGTTTTTTTTTACGGCTCTTTACTGACTCATTTGGAAAGACTGAACTCTTCTCCCATAGTGGACGTGTGCTTTGTTTTACTACCTCATGTGTTGCCATGTAATTAGTTTGTTTTTTGGTGTATTTGTACTGTTCTACCTCTTAAAGCCTTTTTATTATGACAGCTAATGTTTTCTTTTCATCTGTTCTGCAGTTCCTGCTGGTGCTCCAGCTAACCGCCGCGGGCGAGGGGGTGGACACCGTGGCAGAGGACGCTTCAACGTCCGCCGAGACGGACCCATGAAGTTTGAGAAAGACTTTGACTTTGAGAGTGCCAACGCCCAGTTCAACAAGGAGGAGATAGATAGAGAGTTTCAGAGCAAGCTGAAGCTGAAAGGTATTTTCTGTTTTGACTGAATCCAGTATGAAGTTACATTTTCATCCGTGTTAACTCTTGGGATGCCAGTGTCAGTGGGTCTGCCAACCTCTTTGGTCCAGGCCGATATATCTCAGCAGTGGTTCAATTGATTGTGATTAAATTTGGTTCAGGCATTCACCGTGCAAATTATGCATCACTGCAATGTGATGTGACCAATTATTATTAGAATTAGACAGTTCCCCAGTGTCCCAGGAAGTGTCCTCCTTGTTTCCATAGTTATTTCATAATAATGATAATACATTTTATTTAGAAGCGTCTTTCAAGACACCCAAGGACACTGTAAATAGATAAAAACAGAGAGTACAATCAAACCAATAAAATACAGCCAACAAATAAAAGGAGGGGGGGCATCTTATGTCATCCGCATTAGATAAGATAAGCCTTTATTCGTCCCACAGTGGGGAAATTCACAAGAACAGTGGAAATAGATGTGAAATTTGCAGAAGACGTGACCGAGGGGGAGGAGGTAGGTGATGGCAAGGAGGGGCCCCAGGAACACCTGTGGTGACTGGGGAGGAGTTGGAGGTGAAATCTCGGGAAATATCCTCCTATGCCTTGTTTCCAAAGCTAATGCTTAGCCTGTTGTCATGGCAGAAATGTGACCATGTCCATTCTCTCATCACTCAGACGAGAAGACTGAAAAGTCGGAGAAAGCGGTGAACGGAGAGGATAAGGGCGACTCTGGTGTGGAAACCCAGAACAGCGAAGGTAACGCTGATGAGGAGTGCGACCCGCTTGGTCCCAACTGCTACTACGACAAGTCCAAGTCTTTTTTCGACAACATCTCCTGTGATGATACCAGGTCCGTGTCCTCATATCACATGTGCCAGGATTTATTGTTGCTCAGATGTCCCTCCACTCTAGGTCTGCACTGGAAGAACATGTGAAAGATGTCTCTTTTATAAAGACTGTGTTGTGTGTTTTCTCTTCACCAGAAAAGCCAGTGATAAGTCTGGAGGCTCAGGTTTCCCCAGGTAAGACTTTATCTGTTCATGTGCCAAGGAGTTGGTTTATAATGGAGATTCTGTGACAGGGAGCTCTTTGGAGCTTTATTAAAAGGTCACTGAACAGTTAAACTGGTTACAGTCTAGATCCCTGAAATAGTGATGTTCTTTGTCTCACTCTCTTTGTGAGTTGTACAATCATTGTGTATCAGGAGGAATGGTATTTGTATTGTTGTATTTACTTTTACACTGATGTCCCAGTGGAATCAGACTCTGCCTGATGTGGGATCTGAGAGACTGAGAAAAGGGTCCTGGACGTGGAGCTGCTCTCCTTGACCTCTGTGCTCTCTCCTGCAGGGAGCGGAGGCAGACCTGGGCGGAGGAGAGGAGGATGAACGCAGAGACGTTCGGCATCCCTCTTCGTCAGGGCCGGGGACGCGGAGGTTACCGTGGACGTGGCGGGATGGGTTTCCGTGGAGGTCGGGGTCGTTCGGCCAGCCGAGGGTCCTTCGGGCCGCCACAGGGAGGCGGCGGATTCAGGGGAGGATACAGAGGAAGCCAAGCCGGCCGGGAGTTCGCCGACTTATCAGCATACAGGGTAACAGTCTGTTGTTATGTGTGAATTGCAATATGAGATGATAAACAGATCTGAAGCAGGATCAATATGTCACATATTTTGATGTTTAATGGATAAATTGTTTAGTCCACATTATGTTCTCATAAACTACCCGAATGAATAATTATCTAGACTGCAAGATGTGGCCATGTTTGAAATTCTGTTTTTATTGGTCCTTAAAAACAATGTGCCTGCTCTGTCCGGCTGCCTGCTGAAACAGCCATAACAGAGATAATAAAGCTCTGTAGCTGGAAGAAAAAACAATACTCGTATAGAAAACAGAAACAGTTGTTGTATAAAAGCTTTGATGTGTGAACTTTACATTTTTAATTCAAGATGTTGGTTTTTGTTTCTGACGTTTTCTTCCAGAAGGACAACAAAGTGGCTGCGTAGTCTCAAAGGAACGAAGATTCTGCACAGAGGTGGAACTTCACACTTCAACGGAAAACAAATAGTTTGAGTTGCTATTTTGTTGACTAAAATAATGAAGATTGTCTACTAGTTGTATATTTGTCACCAGCACTGGGGTAGACTGCTTGAATACAACGATGGAAACAACAGCACCGACGCAGTTTATCAGAAAAACACTTAAAGTCCAAATCTCCTCAAAAGTAATTTCCAGGTGGCTGAAATAATTATGTGTAAATGTCATATTTCAGAGAGATGTTAGTGGTTTTTTGTTTTTCAATGACCGATCTTCCCAGCCCCGTTCCTACACCTGTGTTTGATGATCTTTTGTTAGCTGTCGAGGGTCGTCCACACGAGTTGTCTGACTCACTGACATAGCTTTATTTGGGGGGTGGGTTCAGTATATCCTGTAACTTCAGCACCAAAACAGCCCACAGGCTCTCAGTCACAACTTTCTAACATGTATTTTTCTACTATACATAGACTTTCATGCTGTTATCTAGTCAGCCCGCTCGCGATCACTCGTCTCCCACCTGTCTTCAGTCTCAGTGCTTGTGATGCTTCGCTCTTCACCTCGAATCTCTCACAGTCACTTTCCAGCTTCTGTAACTTTCTTTTCTTTTGGTTGATCTTAAAATGTTTCCTTATGTTAACAGTGTAGAAGAGCTTTCTTCACTAGGTGTTGCATCTTAACATTAGCGTAGGCAGCTGGTGGTAGGCGTCAACATGTGTACTCAGCTGGTTTTTGTGGTAGTTTTTACTTCCAGTCCTCAAGCTAACTGAGTCTGGATGACAGGTCTGATTTCAGTTGCTTTCTTTTTACCTTTTCCACTTATTTTTCTGTGTTTTACTTGATGAGTTGCTGGGACTTAAAGATGCTGCAGGTTGCTTCAGTCAGTTAGAGCTGCAGTATAATCACACAGATGAGGAGGAAAAAGTATCTAAATAAGCTAACGTTTCTCAGCAGATGAGAGTGGAAGATTTAAAATGAAGCTTGAAATTAAAGTAAAACAAATCAAATGAAGTGAAACACAAAACCCAGTTTTTCACGTGTTCCCTTTCTATGAATGCCTTTCCTGTGTCATGTTGAATAGATGAGGATTAGTTTGCCTTTAATAACTGAAAAATAGTTTTTCATAGTTATAATTATAGTTTTCAATAAAACAAAAAAACTGACGAGACAGAAAACAGAGTGAGGACGTGTGTCATTATCCAGTCCAGCAGAGAGCAGCGTAGCCCTGCAGATGGGAAACACAAAGCCTGTTGGCTGTTTTCCTCAGGTGGTGAGAGGGAGCTCTTCGTTTCAGATGGAAAAAGTTGAATCCATCTGCCCAAAAAGACCATTTCTAAGTATTTAATTGTGTGGAACTGTCACAGTCAATGAATCATCTTTGTCATCTGCTTTACACTGAAATGTCAGACACCACTTTGTTTTCTGTGTCGTGAATTGATTTTAATTTGAAAAATCCATCACAAAAAACCCTGTTCCTTTAGTTATGTAAGACAAAACGTGACAGTAAATACATCCAGAAAATAGAAATGCATACGACACATGTATTGTTTTTAACTTTGTTTGATTTAGCCATTTTGAATCTTCCATCTCAGTCGCTCATTCATACAGTGTGAATGTTTGGTTGTCTGTCGGGCTGCTTCACGAGACGCTGGTCTGTTACAGTAAAACTCCATTCACAGTTTCAAAAGCAAAGTCAACCTGATGCCACTAACTTTGTCCACAGCGCTGCACGGTGGCCGACAGCCCGCTAAAGCTACAGGAAGTGATGTCACCTATTAGTAGGAAATCAAAGACTAGAAATACAAGCTAGCTGTCTGCGTGTAGCAACATAGTTTTCTAGCAATATTCATACTTACTTTTGAGGTTCCGAGGGCTCGGGTCTGATGAATTCAGACTGAATAACCTGACGCCATCAGCGCCTGGCATGACTTAAGTACTTCAAAACTCTTTCAGTGGTTTTTGGATCTGATTTTAGAGAGTTGCACTTTTGTGAAGCTGATAGGAGAAAATGCTGTTGTCTGATCCTCTGAGATTGTGTTCAGCTAAGACAGACTCTGTTGTGTTGCCGTGATCAGGGACTCCCCGAGGACGAACTGGTCAAAGATGCTGATGGATGTGAGGAACACTGCCCTCTACAGACCTGGGTCAAACTGTCAACAAAGGTGGCTCAGGCCATTTGGTTTTCAGTTCATTCTTCAAAAAGTAGAGAAAAATTGACTTTCATTTACTTTGCAGCTAATTCTCTCCTCTGTCTTCAGGGCACTCGTAGCAGGTTAAAATATACAAAGGTTGAATGAAGACCTGTGTTGACCCGGGTCTGTTTCATCTGCTTCGTGGCTTTGACTCCGACACGACCAAGTCCCCCAAATTATTGTGAGAAGATGTCAGCCTGACATGCAAAGCTACCTTTAAAGTACTTAATTGTGCTCAGGAAATGTAGAGAAAAAATGTTGATTCGCCTTAATGCTAGAGACGAACAGCTGAGGTGACGTCATTGGCGAAATGGAAACAGGAAGCAGGAGAGATTTGAGACTCTGTTGTCAAGTATTGCACACTGCTGTTGTTGAAGTGCAGTGTTGGAGACTTTTCAAACTCTGGATGATAAATGAACTTCAACATGTTTCCTCACGGTTGCAGAAGCTATTTCTTTGCATTAAGGCACTAAAACCAGTTGTTTAACCCATGTGAAAGTTTTTGGGAGCTTTGGGAAAACTTGGACGCAACAAGAAAACCTGCGAAAGTGGCAACAACGATACATTGATCAATTACAGTTCTGTAAATGGCTTCATTATATTATCATTTAATTGGTGTTATAAAACTCAGTGAATAAATAAAGATTATTCATCTTGTAAAAACGTACTATTTCCTTACTTTGGCTTTTAATGAGTTAGTATGGATCAATGTATTGATTAGAATTAAGCATTAAGCTCCAAGTTTTCTTCCATCTTCAGTCATGAAGTTGGAGTATGAGCAGGCGAACGATGCAGCAGCTCTGAAGCTGCA
This sequence comes from Centropyge bicolor, assembly GCA_037975185.1. Taxonomy (NCBI): domain Eukaryota; kingdom Metazoa; phylum Chordata; class Actinopteri; family Pomacanthidae; genus Centropyge; species Centropyge bicolor. The sequence continues at coordinate 490,332 of JBBMOC010000112.1, read as the reverse complement.
GCTGCTTCACTTCTTGGATGATCTGCTCAAACAGGCCTGAAAGCTTCTGCGTTTTCTTGATGTGTCCAAACTAATTTGGTACCTTATCCAGGACAGAAATCTGTTGGTTTGTTTTTTACAGAAACATTTGGGGGGAAGTGGCTCGATTTCAGACAGCAGAGGTTCTCAGTCTTCAGCTGTGACAACACGTCAGAGCAGCAAAGAAAAGACTAAATCAACAAGAGGTGAAACAAGTGGAAGGTGACAGAGGCCTGTGGCAGAGCTGGACAAGCAGCCGGGCTCCAGAGTCTCAGGGGCCCCAACGCCCTGCTTCTCAACTTGTCAAATTGATTGTGTAGTAATGCTGTGCACTGAAATGACAGCAGCTTTAAGGAGCAGTTCCACACTTAATGAAAGCCTTCTCTTCTTTCTCTTTGAGAGTCACGTGATTGATTCAGCTCTCGTGTGCTCAGTGAAGCTACAGCTGCTTAGCTTAGCTTAGCTTAGCACAAGGACTGGAAACAGACACGGAGAGCTCGGCTCTGTTCGATCTGTCAGTGTTCGCTGCAGGGCCAGGCTAACTGTTTCCAACTGTTTCCAGTCTCTATGCTAAGCTAAGCTAAGCAGCTGCAGACATGAGAGCGACCGTCCGACTGTCAGAGGAAGAGAAGAGCTGTTCTGTGTTCTTTCAGTTAATACTGCTCTTGGATGTGGATGAGACTCAGACACGTGTTCCTCCTGTTACCTCAGACTGGGGCTGTGGTGCGTTGATCCCACTCTGCCTGTTGGACATGTTCATTCTGAGGTGGAACATGGAGCCAGGTGTGAAGCTGAGAACCTCTGAGCTGTTTGTGTCGTCCAATCAGAGCGATGCTTTGTACCTGGATATTTAAGGGAAGCCCGTTAGTTCCTCACGTCAGGTTTTGACCAGTGTTGTAAACACACGCACACAACACTACACGATGCTCGCATTTGTCAGTCGCCACAACGTGGGTGGAAACAGGCTTTTTGATAAAGGCTGTAGATGCAATAACTGAAGCAGATGTTGGCGCTTTGAGCATCAGGAGGTGGAAAGCAGGTCGAGAGCTTTTCACTTCCGGCTTCCTTTAACACTCTGTGGAGTCCCAGCCACATGTTGTGTGTTTGCACCCGGCATGGCGTCCTCCTGTGTGGGCCTCAGTGGACTGGGCTTTTTATTAAGAGCAAATAATAAACTGTTGTTCATTAGATGGTCGTCCTGTCTCGTCTGTACCTTCACATGTGGAACATTAACACCTGGAGTCTTTGACGTGTGTGAACGCTGCTGCTGCTCCGCTCACTCTGTGACATGGAAACTGTAGTGTGAGGACTGAGGATTGATCAGAACATGAAAACACACATGTTTAAAGTAAGTGCTGAGGCTCAGTGTTCTACCATCATTTGATAAGTTGTTTCATTGCTGCAGTCGACACCATGCATCTAATAATAAAAACATATTTAAAATCTTTTTAAACTTCAGTTTTGTGATTCAAATTCAATCAACGGCACTTTAAAGAAACACGGTTGTTGACCTGCCGCCCCCGACTCTGGCCGAGAGGAGGCGGGAGGAGCCGAGAGGAGCCGAGCAGCCGAGGGGAGATGGGCGGGGTTCAGCCGCGGCGGCCATTGGTGCAGCCGCTCGACCCTCCTCCGTCCTCCGCTCCCGGTCCTCGGTGTACCCGCAGCACCCGGCCGCCTTCAGCTCTTCCTGGACAGAGACCAGAGCAGAACACAGAATCCAGACCCAGGACCAGAATCTGAACCTGCTGAAAACCTTCATCATGGCGCTGACTGAAGACCCGAACTACAAGAAACTGGAGCAGTGGTTCCGATCCGAGGCCGGAAGCCTGAACATGAGGGATATGTTCGAGTCCGACAGGGACCGGTTCAGCAAGCTCAGGTCTGAGGACGCACTGTGGCATCATGGTGATGATGAAGAAGGTGGTGGTGATGCTGATGGTCTGACAGTAACGTCACAGCCTGTTTGGCCTGTTGCGGATCTCACATTTAAAGTCAAGCTTCTTTTCTCACATCAGCACAGTTTATTCTGTTTGATTCTTTGTGTTGTTTCGGTGTTTTTCTGTGTGTTTGCTTCCAACATGGCAGCTGTGGCTCGTTAATCATCTTGCTCCCCTGGAGCCACAAGGTCATCCTCTGTGTCTCTGCGTTTCCTGACGGGAGTCGTTTCCTGGTCTCCTCTCACTTGTCCCCGGTTAAAATCTTCCGACTGTTTGTCGTGAGTCGTTCAAAATCAGTCGGGCCTCATTTCCACGGTGAAAAATGAACGAGCTAATGTTAGCATGCCATGCTAATGTCACAGCGCCAATCATCGGACAGCCTGAGTAACAGGTTGATCCTCAAACTGTCTGAAACGTTCAGGAAAACACCGACACTTGTTCGTAGCTAAAGTTAGTCTAAACATCATGATGCTAGTTCTGAAGAAGAAGATAAAACTGCTGAAAACTCCAGGGTTCTGTTTCATCTCCTCTTCTTCACTCTTCAGCCTGTTTTAGATGCTCGACACGTTGAAGATTAATCGGTTTATAACGTGTTTGATATCAGTTCAGAAACAGCAGCTAAAGCTAAGTTAGAACAGATCAGACGTTTGTGTCAAAGCTGCTGCCATGCTAACTGTTAGCCTGTTAGCTTCTTCTTAAACTTGTGAGTGAAATCAGGTCATTCACGTTTTTAACCCTTTAAGCAGAAATACGGTGTAAATTCAAGTGTTTGTAATGAAGCTGCCATGTTGGAGCGACTCATCTGTGTGAAGGAAAAACTGAAGGGGAATGTTCCAGTGTCCGTGTTCACCTGCACAGCATTGTTAGTTCATGAGCTCAGGGTGAGCAGGAGTCCATCAGGAGCACAGTGAAGTACACACAGTACACACTGTGTGTACTGTGTGTGCTTCACATTCAGGGCTGCAACAGACAGTTATCTTCATCCTCCATTAATCAGCTGATTCATTTCTCCATTAAATGATGAATAGTTTTGTCAATCAAATATCAGACACTTATGAAACATATTCAAGCTGAGATTTGTTTTGGCTTGTTTTTGCTTCATAAGAATAAGGTTTTTAAAGGTTTTTCTTCTCTTAAGTGATGAATGAATTCATCAGGTCTGAACTCAGGTTTTCATCCACATGAAGAGAAACAGCTCAGCAGCAGAAAAGCAGCAAATGAAAACATTTGAGAAGCTTGAAACTGTCAGTGTTCAATCCCTGTTGATTGATTGAAGTGTTGATTGTTTCCTCACATGAACTGTAACAGCAGAAAGTGTTTTCTAATCAAATGAAAGTCCGTTTAATTTCTGTCTCTGACCGTGTGTCGACAGCACGACTCTGGAGACTGACGATGGAGAGATCCTGCTCGACTTCTCCAAGAATCTCATCAACCAGGAAGTGCTGGCCATGCTGCTGGCCCTGGTACTGTCCACACACACACACACAGAGTGCTGAAGCTGTATCTGTCTCCTCTAATCAACCTTAAGCCTCTCCACTCATAGTCACACAGCCTGAGCTTCTCTTCAATCCCATCTGAAGTGAAGCTCGTCTCCTGCTAGATGTTAATCAGCTGTGGCACTTGTAAACAAGCTGCAGGTGAGATCTGGCCTCGTATAATCGAGAGCTCGTTGTGAAACTTCAGCCCTGAAGGACGTGTTGTCCTGTCACACTCTCTGACACCGAGTCTTTATTCTGATGACGTGCTCCTTCTCAAATACAGAATAAATCCAGAACAGAGCAGCAGTTTTTATGTGTGGGCTGAATGTGCACATGTCAATAGCTTGTTAATGTTTTATTTTCTTACATACTGACTTTAAAACCTCGGCACAGCGCTCATGTAGCAAAGCAACAAACTAAACTGCGACAGAAATAACTGTTTATATAAATTAAGACAGAAGATAATTTGACTCTGTTTATGTTTGTTTGGTTGAATCTTGCACATGATGATGTTGAAAACTCTGAAAGTCTCCTCATCTTCTCTGTCACTTCCCCTTCAGCTACATGCAGGGAAGTTTTATTATTATGACATGTCTCCAGCAGTCGTTGGAAATCTGCTCCAACACTGGTTTTATTGTGAGTCTCTGTCACATTCTTGGCCTGATTCCTTCCTCTTCAGACGGCCGATAACGAGCCCAGACCTGAACCCTGTTGCTCAAAGACACAATGAAACAGGAAGATTTCAACAGTTTGTTTTGAAAGAGAGCAACTGTAATCTTGACGGAGTATCAGGGCTCAGATTGCTGCCATTGTTCTGCAGCATTATGCTAACATGTGTGGGGATGTGGAAACGCAGCTCACAATGCTTCCTCCTCACACTGCAGAGCAGGATTGTTGAAGAAACACACTTTTGTCACAGTCTCTCACTGTTGCAATAATCCGCCAGTGTTCCTGCTTCAGATACCATGCTGACACGTCCCAGTGTTCGTGTGTGTAAACTGCGCTTTCTGATGTTTGCAGGCCAAGTCGAGGGGAGTGGAGGAGGCCAGAGAGAAGATGTTCTCTGGAGAGAAAATCAACTTCACTGAGGTACTGAACAAACCAGCTCATATGTCACTCAACACTTCAGACATAAATGTAGAGAGTTCATTTATTTAATTTTTCAGAAATGAGGAGACGTCACAGATGTCAGCAGAAAAAAAGCTGCTGTCACAGTGACTGTACACATTCACTGTGTGTGTGTGTGTGTGTGTGTGTGTGTGTGTGTGTGCGTGTGTGTACACACAGGGGGAGGTTCCCTGAGTGACTAAGCAGCACGCACACACACACACAGAATGGTGTTGTGTAACATCCTCCTCAGTGACTTTGCAGATGTTCAGACAGATTCATTTGAATGTGTCCAACACTTACCTGTCAACGGTCTGCAGAGCCGATGATCTTCACATCAGCCTCAGCTGGACTCTGTGTTTACTGTTCATTAGCAAATGTTCACATGCTAAAGAGCATGCTGTTAGCATTGTCACTGTGAGCATGTTAGCATGTTAGCATGTGTCTCCGTGCAGCCTCACGGAGCTGCCGCAGGACGACACACTCTCAGTCACCGTCACACATGTGTCGTTGATTGAACAACTAATCCATTTTGTGCTGTGGTCCTCAGTGTGAGAGATAACAGATGATTCAGTGGCTTAAAAACAGAGAAATCAACTATTATGAACACAGTGTTGCCTGTATTGTGTGTGCAGGGTCGGGCCGTGCTCCACATCGCTCTTCGTAATCGCTCCAACACGCCCATCAGCGTGGGCGGCACAGACGTGATGCCGGAGGTGAACCGGGTTCTGGACAAGATGAAGAGCTTCTGTCATGTAGGTATCGAGTGTTCGTCCCATGAACTGAGCTTTCTGTCAGCGCACTGCCAGACCTAAAGACTCCTGCTGTTCACAGAGAGTTCGCAGCGGCGAGTGGAAAGGCTTCAGTGGAAAAAGCATCACTGACGTCGTCAACATCGGCATCGGGGGCTCCGACCTGGTGAGTGAGCCGTCAGTCAAACACCTGAGCTCATGAGCTGTGTTTCCTGTCATCGGCCCTGCCCAGAGTGGGACAGTGAGGAAGACACCTGAGGTTGTTTCCAGGTGGATCACGTTACTGAAGAAGTGCTTGATAGACATGATGATGATGTCATGACTTCCTGTTGTCCCGTCTGAAAGTGTTGACTGAGCTGTCGTCTGATACAGCTTGAATGATTGTCAACACCCCAAAGTCAAGGAGGAATTATTGAAGTACTTGTACAGACATTTCAGAGACAAAAGTTTGGAAACATGTTTAGGGTTTTTAAAGTACAACGTGAAAGCACAGTGAATAGTTTTGTCACAAATTTCTTCATGAGACAGACGTGACAAGAGTCCGGCCTCAGGGATGCTGACTTGTTCACTTTGTGTGCTCGTGTTGCGTTCAGGGCCCTCTGATGGTGACGGAGGCTCTGAAGCCGTACTCGGCCGGCGGACCCAACGTCTGGTTCGTCTCCAACATTGACGGGACTCACATGGCCAAGACTCTGGCTCAGCTCAATGCAGAGACCACTCTCTTCATCATCGCCTCCAAGGTGACCACACACACACACACACTTTCCCACCCTGTGAACTGTGTGTATGTGTGTTTTCACTGCTGGACTCTGCCGCTCTCCCCTCCTCCAGACCTTCACCACTCAGGAGACCATCACCAACGCTGAGTCTGCCAAGGACTGGTTCCTCCAGACGGCCAATGATGTGAGTGGCTTTGTTCCCTGAGAGCTAAAGGCTGCTGATTCACCTGCTCTGATCGAATGGACATTGTCAGTGTTTACTCTTCCTGTGTCAGCTGAAGAAAAGTCTCACATTTCCATCATCCTCATCCTCTCTTCTCCTTCTCCTCCACAGAAATCGGCCGTGGCCAAACACTTCGTGGCTCTGTCCACCAACGCAGTAAGTGTCCATTTCACACACGGAACACACCTACATGTACACACGCCACCCGGTGGACAGCTGTGGTGAAGCCTTCAGGACACAGCTCCACAGCTCCAAGAAAGAGAAGACATGGTGTTGGTGTCACATTAAAACTACAAAAGTTCTTAGACCAGCAGGAGTTTCAAACATGCAAGAGCAGCACATGTTCAGAAGGTGAAGCACGAAATGCAGAGCAGGACAAAGCAGCTGTCAAGGACCTGGACCAATCACAGTCATTTCACATCCTCTCTGATATTTTGTTCCAGCCTCAGTTCAGTCTCAGTTCAGCCCCAGTTCAGCCCCAGTTCA
>JBBMOC010000112.1:467545-479036 GCA_037975185.1 Centropyge bicolor | reverse complement strand
GACTCCAGACTGACTCCAGACTGACTGCAGACTGACTCCAGACTGACTGCAGACTGACTCCAGACCGACTGCAGACCGACTGACTCCAGACTGACTTCAGACCGACTGCAGACTGACTGCAGACCGACTCCGCAGCGACTCCAGACTGACTGCAGACCGACTCCAGACCGACTCCAGACCGACTCCAGACCGACTGCAGGCCGACTCCAGGCCGAATCCAGGCCGACTCCAGGCCGACTCCAGACCGACTCCAGACTGACTCCAGACCGACTCCAGACCGACTCCAGACTGACTCCAGTCCGACTCCAGTCCGACTCCAGTCCGACTCCAGACCGACTCTAGACCGACTGACGCCAGGCTGACTCTGGGTCTGGTTTTGTTGAAGTGATGCTCTGCATGTGCTCTGATTGGTGGAGTGACAGTATGATGTCATGTTTGCTCGTCCTCAGTGGGTTGGAGGTCGTTACTCGCTGTGGTCGGCCATCGGTCTGTCCATCGCTCTGCACATAGGTACGTCTGCTGGCATTGCTTAACCTTTAACCCTTAACCCTCAGATCAGAGCTGGGGATTGATCAAAGGATGATCATGATGACAAGTTTAAACTGAGGCAGAAGTTTATTTAAAAGATCAGTTTTCCACCAATTCAAAGCATTTTCCATTCACCAACAACACGAATGATAAGACAAACACAGGCAGTCACATTTAACAGTGATGAAAAATCTTCATGGAAATCAAACTTTTCTTCCCCAGCTTCACTTTCAGCTGCAGTCAAACTGTTGAAAGACGTGGTTTGCATTGTGTTTGATGTGGTGGTGATTTTATTCAGGGTGTTTTTAACCAGCACTTGGTGCATGTTGCTGCACGACTCGATCGAAGAGCAAAGGAGAGAGGGAGACAGGTGCACACAGGTGTCGGAACAACAACAGGAAGTCAGCTCTCACAGTCTGTCAGCAGGTGGCGCTGCAGCAGCGACACACGGCCGATGAAGATCCTGTGAAACTCACCTGGCTCTTTGTTTCAATGAGCCAACATTTCGAGCAGGATTGTTCAGACTGAGACAAACTGCTCCCTGTGAACGTCTCGTCAACCTGCTTCATGGTTCCGTCTTTTCTAAAGTGATTTCACTGGAAGTTTAGTTTCCTCTGGTTTTTTTGTGTTGGAATCATCAATGTTCTTCAGGTTTCTACCTTGTTCCAAGCTCAATATTTTCATGAGCTGATTTGAACCCAGCTTTATTCACATTGTTCCTGATGTTTCTGTGTTGTTTTTCTGTTCTATCAAGTCTGACCTTTGACCTGTGTGTGTTCAGGCTTTGACAACTTTGAGCAGCTTCTTGCAGGAGCTCACTGGATGGTGAGAGAATCTCTCTTTCTGATTATAACATGTTCCCCACTGTTGCTTCATGTTGATGAACTTCAGTCATAAACAGGTTTTATTTGAGAGCTGCTCAGTTCACGGAGCTTCAATATTGACATTTTGTCTCTGAGAATGAAAGAATAATAGTTGTAAATGATTATGTATAAAAGTAACAATACGTTTTATTTATAGAGGAAAAATTTAAAAAGCTTCATTCATCCAGTTTCTGCATGAATTTCAATCATTATCTCATTAAGAATTCTGTGCTGGGAAGCAGTGAGAGAAGGGATCTGATGAAGGACTGCAGGTTGTATCTGTCGCATCGTCCCAGCTGGTTTTACACATGTAGCTCAAATTGGACAGAAATCCTGCACAAAAGAACTCAGAGCACAAATGATATCAAGTCATTGAGAAAGTTTTAATAAAGCAGAAGAAAAGGATCAAACTCTTCCTGTTCATATTTCCATAGCAACAGGAACCAGAAACCCCTCCGTCTCGTCGTCTCGTCACCGTTGACCTCTCTCCTCTCTGCAGGACAATCATTTCCGCAGCGCCCCCCTGGAGCAGAACGTCCCCGTCCTGCTGGCCGTCCTGGGCGTCTGGTACATCAACTTCTTCCAGGCCGAGACTCACGCCATGCTGCCCTACGACCAGTACATGCACCGCTTCGCCGCCTACTTCCAGCAGGTCAGTGTGGCCGAGCGGCGGGGGGCGGGGCCATCTGTTCAGGAGGAGGAAACAGACAGTCACATGACATGAATCCTCACTAAAAACATATGTCCTCTACAAACACACACAGTGAGCCGGCGTCTTCAGAGAAACAGCTCTTTGTTGGTTTTGAAGAGCTGAAACTCTCAAAGCCCAAATCACGTCCTTCTGCAAACTGACCTCCAATAGAAAAGATGAAGTTCTCGAGCTCTGTTGTTCTGTGAAATTCAGCCGGACAGATTTGGTATCTGTGGAACCTTTTGGATCTGAGACTAGAACTAACAGAGTGACTGAAGACCCAGGTCGTTCCGTCTCAACGTGTCAGTGTGAAGCTCCGGCCTGGTTTTCTCTGACCAGCAGGTGGAGTCGTTAGTTTACTCTCTTGTATGACAAAGTGTCAGATGTTTACATTTAAGAAGCTGGAGGAAGAAAATGTTTCTCATTTTTGTATTGCAATATATCCAATATTCAAATATCCAAATGGTCATAGATTCATTTTCTGTTGATTGATTGATCAACTGATCGTTGATGTTCTACTAGAGATTGAAATAAAGTTTTCCAGGTTTGAACAGCGTCGCTCCATCAGGTCATGTAACAGGCAGCTTTAGGTCATCGCGTCTGAAACGTTCAACCTGTTGTGTTGCTGAACCTCAAACCGTCAGTATGACCTGATGGAGGCGGGAAACATCTGAAGCGCTGGTTCTTGTTGGTTCCACCTCCATCACTGTGACTGACTGACTGTCTGTCTGTGGTCGTCAGGGCGACATGGAGTCCAATGGGAAGTCCATCAGCAAGGACGGCGCCCGTGTCAACTATCACACCGGACCAATCGTGTGGGGCGAGCCGGGGACCAACGGACAGCACGCCTTCTACCAGCTCATCCACCAAGGTGATGCCCCGCCCCCATCCTGATCAGCAGCCATCACATTTTACTAAGCTGCTGTCGAGAGCGGCGAGTTCAGGCTCCTGAAAATCACAGTGAGGACATGGCGACTGTAGCGGCTCACCCGATGATGACACCAGTAACTTTGAGTGTAACCTGCTCCGTCACAACAGGCGCACAGTGAATGACAACTTCACACAGTACAGTAGGAAGATGTGGCCGGAGCCGGCGGGTCGTTGTCCACACGGTGCTCACACTGAGCCCTGCTGCCTGTGGCTTCACTGTCATGACTAACTGCCGCCATCTTAGCATCATTCATAATGAGTAAGATGTTACCTGTTGTTTCTTCATCAGGAACTCGAATGATTCCGGCCGACTTCCTCATTCCTGCTCAGTCTCAGCATCCAATCAGAAACAACCTCCACCACAAGGTAACGTTGATTTAAAGAATCGTTTCAGAAGCTCATCGTTCACTTCCGAGCATTTAACTGAAGAAAGAGAAAAGCTCTTTGACGCTGAATCTTGAAACTGATTCATTGTGAAAAGTTCATCAAAAGACCTGAAAAACCACAGAAACAATAAGAGTGTGAACAACAGTTCAGGTCAGGGTCAGAGTTTTCTCCTGACCTGAGAACTGGCCGTGTGTTTCAGATCCTGGTGGCCAACTTCTTGGCTCAGACCGAAGCTCTGATGAAAGGGAAAACCCCCGACGAGGCTCGTCGAGAACTGGAGGCCGGAGGCTTGAAGGGAGAGGCCGTGGAGCAGCTGCTGCCTCACAAAGTAACTCCGTCACTCACAGCTGCTCTGTAGTGTTCCACACACACACACACACACACACACACACACACACAGTTTGACCGATGCTCGGAGTCAGAGACACGGTGACGTCCACAGTGTTCGCAGGCGTTTGTGTCCACAGGAAGGAGGTCAGAGGTCAAAGTGACACTGTTAAACTACTTCCTCTTTAAGGTTCATTAAGACCCAACTGATGTGGTTGATTCAGGCCAAACATTTGAAGAAACTGAGGAGGTTCTTTGGGAGTTTGATGCTTTACTCAACAGCACCTTTTTTAAAAGATTCTGATTCTTTCTCTTGTTTCCATTTAAAGGTTTTCGAAGGAAACAAGCCGAGCAACTCCATCGTTTTCAAGAAGCTGAGCCCGTTCATGCTGGGAGCTCTGGTCGGTAAGTAGTGGGAACAAAGATGGAGCCCACAGCAGCAGCTCTGGGAGGTGTGTGTGTGTGTGTGTGTGTGTGTGTGTGTGTGTGTGTGTTCATTGTTGAGCAGATGTTGACATGTGGCAGCCAGTCGTTCAGCTCCTGGTTTCACAGTTGACTGAACTGTGAGAACAGAGGAAACGTTCATGATGAGCCGACGTTGAACAATTACAAACTTTAAACTGCAGCTGCCGCCTGCTGCCACTAGAGGTCAGTGGACCTGCAGTTCAGGTTCCACTTGAACTGTTGTTAATATCATTGAAATATTTAAGTCTGTGCCCTGCAGCAGCGATGAGCTGATCATGTGGTTTATGAGCAGCTGTGGTTTTATAAAACAAACCTTGTTATAGTCTGATATTTAGTTTCTGTTTGGAATGATCATTTGTATCGAAGGGTCTGTGTTAGCTGATATTTGTAACATTGGAAAATCACCTGATCAACTGAAATGTGTTTTCTGTTCTAAAGTTCGAGTCTCGTCACTGTGTCCGGCTGCAGCTTCACTGTTCGGCTGCAGCTTCACTGTTCGGCTGCGGCTTCACTGTGTCCGGCTGTGGCTTCACTGTGTCCGGCTGCAGCTTCACTGTTCGGCTGCAGCTTCACTGTTCAGCTGCAGCTTCACTGTGTCCGGCTGCGGCTTCACTGTGTCCGGCTGCGGCTTCACTGCGTCCGGCTGCAGCTTCACTGTCCGGCTGCGGCTTCACTGCATCAGTCTGCAGCTTCACTGTGTCCGGCTGCGGCTTCACTGTGTCCGGCTGCGGCTTCACTGCGTCCGGCTGCGGCTTCACTGTGTCCGGCTGCAGCTTCACTGTTCGGCTGCGGCTTCACTGTGTCCGGCTGCGGCTTCACTGCGTCCGGCTGCGGCTTCACTGTTCGGCTGCGGCTTCACTGCGTCCGGCTGCGGCTTCACTGTTCGGCTGCAGCTTCACTGCGTCTGGCTGCGGCTTCACTGTTCGGCTGCAGCTTCACTGCGTCCGGCTGCGGCTTCACTGTTCGGCTGCGGCTTCACTGTGTCCGGCTGCGGCTTCACTGTTCGGCTGCGGCTTCACTGTTCGGCTGCGGCTTCACTGTTCGGCTGCGGCTTCACTGCGTCCGGCTGCGGCTTCACTGTTCGGCTGCGGCTTCACTGTGTCCGCCTGCGGCTTCACTGTGTCCGGCTGCGGCTTCACTGTGTCCGGCTGCGGCTTCACTGTGTCCGCCTGCGACTTCACTGTGTCAGTCTGCGGCTTCACTGTGTCAGTCTGCGGCTTCACTGCGTCAGTCTGCGGCTTCACTGCGTCAGTCTGCGGCTTCACTGCGTCAGTCTGCGGCTTCACTGTGTCAGTCTGCAGCTTCACTGCGTCAGTCTGCAGCTTCACTGCGTCAGTCTGCAGCTTCACTGTTCGGCTGCAGACTGACGCAGGATCATGACAAACCAGCTTCAGTAAATCAGGCGTTTAGCAGGTGTGACTGGATGATGACGAGGGCTGTGATGTCACCGCATGTTTGATTCAGGAAACTCTAACAGATGATGTGGTTTCGTCTTTTCAGCCATGTATGAGCACAAGATCTTCGTGCAGGGCGTCATGTGGGGCATCAACAGCTACGACCAGTGGGGGTGAGTCGCTCAGTAAAACTGCTCCTGAACGATCAGCACGTGATCCAAATCTCAGCTACAGTCTTCAGCTGAAAACAGCTTTCTGTTCAGCTGTGCTGCAGACGGTCGACCTCACTCAGCTTCTTCTTCTCTGCCCACAGCGTGGAACTGGGGAAGCAGCTGGCGAAGAAGATCGAGCCGGAGCTGAAGGACGACTCGGTCGTCAGCTCCCACGACTCGTCCACCAACGGACTCATCAACTTCCTGAAGAAGAACTTTGCCTGAGTCCACGTCGGACCTCCTTCTCCTGCTGGACCCTCCCACCACGTAGTCCTCTGTGATTGGCTGAAACTGTGTCAGTCTGACCTGTGAGAACGAGCACTTTATGTTTGTTGTTGACTTGAAAAGGGAAAATGTGAGTCGCTTCTGTCTGGGAGGAGAAATGCGCAGATGTTACTGTAGGTGACAACACGTACACATAGACGGCACTGACTTTCAAAATAAAAGTCCTGTTTGTCACTGACTCCGTCTCTTTTGATGAGTCAATATGAAGGTTTGTTTGGAACAGTATCTTCAAGATGTAAAGAATTTGTTCTAATTAATTTAATAAATCAGTCGATGAACTAGAGAAGCTCGTTAAAACTTCCCAAAGCTGATCAGCTTCAATGTTCGGTTTGTTCGACCAACAAAGATGAACAGAGACTTTGAGAAGCTGGAACCAGTAAATGTTTTAATTCATTGTTTAATTTTGTGTTGATCAACTAATCAGGTGATTGACAACAGCTGCAGCTGTGAAATGCAGCGGGTTGTGATTCAGCCAGTTCAGGAGTGATAAACAGCCGTGGATTCATCACACAGGTGGAAAATAAAGTCTCAGCTTCTTCGATGTGACGATGCTCAGTTTCTGTCTCAATGACCTGATTCTCCGTCGATTTGTTTACTTGGTCGAACAAAGTTATATTTGATGAATCGCAGCTCTGATGTTCACTGGAAAAGCAGAAAAACTCCATCAGCAGTGGAAAGTAACTAAGTACATTTACTCAAGTACTGTAATTATGCAGGCGCATGTTTTCCATTGTCAGCTGCTCAGAGGGAAACGCTGCTTTTCACTTCACTACATTTATTTGATAATTTAAGACACTTTTCAAATGAATATTATAGAAACATCAACAAACTAGAATCAGTAATGAATGATGTATTATCACAGGTGAAACAAGGAGCAGAAAACAAAGTCAGCTCCAGCTGCAACATTAAAGTGATGAATGTATCAATAATTATAATCCCATAATATCAATTATTCTCTATAGCTTTTCTGCATAATGAGCACTTTTACTTTGAAGATATTTTGATGCTGATACTTTTGGACATTAACTTTTCTACAATGAAGTATTAGTACTATCACTGGAGTGGAAATGTACTTCTTCCAGCCGCCGTCTGCTGGATCATTGGACGGAGTCTTGAAGACGACCAGATAGAAGTTGTAGAAACAACAGCAGGTGAAGCGACTTCAGATGGAGACAAAGCTCTGTTTTCTATGTGTGACGTCTCTGCGCTGCCCGGCTTCCTGTTTCCCTGCAGGGCTCCACCTGCCCTGGGGCGCATCCTGACCCCCACCACACACAGCCCATAGAACCAGACAGACGGGACATGAACGCACTGAGCTGTTCGTTTAATGAAGGTCTCATCACTCTGCACAAACTGGGAAAAAACATCTCTTTTAAAAAACAGGATGTATAACATCCACTCAGCCTTAAAATACTATGCACGCTGCTCGACACAGACGCTGCCCGAGTCCTTTCTACAAACACAGATGTGAAAAAAAAAGGTATCATTTTCAGTCATTTCCATAAAAATACAGTGACGTCAGTCCTGCGGTTTCAGAAAGCTCCTCTTTGTGCTGGATTCTACGACGTTGTGGTTCATGTCGTCGTCGATCGCTGCTCTGTCTCGTTTCTTTGCAAACTTCTTCTTCATGCTTCCAACTAAACTCTCGTATCTGGAAAAGAGCAAACGTCCAGTCAGACACAAAGCATCAACGTTTCAAACCCTCCACACACACGAAGCCGCGCGGACAGTCAGAAACCTCCACGTCCGCTTCTCTGTGTAGACGAGAAGTGAAGAGGAGAAACATCCGTCTGCTTCTGTGATACCAGAACAAAACAGCTCACGATCGTTAACCCAGCTGAAGACGTGTCAGTGTGTTTCTACCTCAGAGCCATTTCTTCATCTGTGACGTCTGTCTGCATCCGGCTCGTCTCCTCCTCCTCGTCTTTGTCCTCTTCATCTTTGGGGTTCATCAGAGCCATCAGTTTCTGTGACCAACACAAACAACCAACCCGTCAGCAGGTCGACATTTAGAAGAAAGGTGCTGCTGGTTTCTTAGGTCACGGGAGATTGGAGAAAAATACTTTTTGATATCCAACAACACCAAAACACTTTGATGTCCCTGGAAGTCACATTTATGCAGAGGATGTGAGAAATGAACAAATGACTGGAACCAGACCTCGACCTCTGGGTTGAAACCCTTGAAGGAGACGCGACCATACTTCAGAGCCTCACAGGGAACGAAGCTCTGCTCCTCTATGATCAAGTTCCTGAAACCAGACAGAGCTCTGAGTTGAACCAAGCACAAACGACAAACTCTCAAACAGGTTCAGTGAAAACTCAACCAGACAGGATGAACGTGAATGAGTTAAATAACAGACTGAAAACTTCCATTGCTTCGTCTTCACTGCAGAAAGTTCAGTCCTGCAAAGACTGACGTCTCCTCGAACCTGAACGTGTCACTCAACAGACACTCGTCTGCACCAGAAACATTTTCATTAGAGTTCCTTATGAATCATGTGTAGCTGGTTTCTCCTGTGTTCACAGGAAGTCTACAAATAAAGTTTGACCTCGTGTGTCAGCAGATTTCTGAATGAGGACATGTTCTGTTACAAGGCAGAACGTGAGCCCTGCGGCTGTTTGCATGGAGAACGTGGAGAACGTGGAGAACGTGACACCCACTCTTTGGCTCTGAGCTCGGGCAGGTCCAGGTACCAGTGTTCATCACTGATCACTCTCTTCTCATCTTCCTCCAGCTGCTTCTTGGTCTCTGCGTCCAGGCCTCTCTGCATGAACTGAAGCACACCAGCGCCCCCTTCAGTCAGTGCACACACACCGCACAGGTGGTTTATCAATGAGGGGATTTAAATCAGCAAAACACGCTTCACATCTCACCAGATTTCGGTTTCACTAAAACACACATGGCGTCAGGTTATCTGTCACCTGTGCTGCGTTCAGGAGCTGCACAACGAGCCGAATTCACAACGGGATCAGACTTTACATCAAATGTCAACTGTCGTTTGTTAAGAATAAACCAAACATAATCCGATTTCTGAATGAGATTTTGAGCGTCGTTGCAGGAGAGCTAACGCTAATGCTAAAGCTAGCTAACACACTGCTAATACACTTCCGGTTTGTTAGCTTGTTTGTTCGCAAAGGCGGCTTCACTCACCTTCATCCGTAACAGGTTTTTAGAGAGTTTCACGGAGTCGGTCGCCATTTTCAAACAGTTTAAGGCCGATGAACTAAACCACAGAGAGACTTTGACAGTTTTGACGAATGTTTAACGGACAACACGTGAGCTGCTGCAGACAGAAACAGTCGACTGTCGAGCAGCTTTAGCTGTAGGCAGTTAGCAGTCTGGTTAATCAATCTCCGATCAGAGAGCAGGATCATCTTCATGTTTGAAAATCACACCATTTAAAATTTTAATGAAGTTTTGTCTTAGTTTTATTAAACAAGACTGAAAATTTAAACTTAAACACAAAGACAGTGTGACTGGATTATTTACAGTGAGCAGATCCAGGGTCAGTTTTTAAACCCATTACTGACAAACTCAACATAGGACAAATGACCAGGCTGCTTCCAGATCAGCTCTGCTTCTTTACTTTCAAAAAACAAAACCTCTTACATGGAACAAAGTTTAAACCATCATAGAAACATGATAAGGATCAGCTGATGTCACATGTTTGTTTGTAAAGACAGTTTTTAGTCAGTGCACCTGTTCGACCTCATGGCCTCAAACACTGTTTCATCAGGGAGACTTTAATGTTTCAACACTGAGCTCACAGCCTGTGATGCAGCAAACAGCTCCAGAACATCAGCAGCTTGAACTGAACTGTGACCAGAACCTGAACCTTTTACACTCTGTTAAGGTGGAATTCATGTCAGAGCTGCTGTGCTGGACCAGGTGCACCTGAGAAACTCATCAGACCTTGAAACCTGCAGACCTTCAGACCTCGAGACCTTCAGGCCGTCAGACCGTCAGACCCTCAGACCCTCAAGACCTTCAGACCCTCAGACCTTGAGACCTCGAGACCTTCAGGCTGTCAGACCCTCAGACACTCAGACCTTCAGGCCTTCAGACCTTGAAACCTTCAGACCCTCAGACCTTCTGGCCGTCAGACCTTCAGACCTTAGTGCAGGTCTTGGGGGTCTTGCAGGTTCTGATCAGGTGAACTCCTGGACCACCAGCTCCTTCAGGGAGCGGGAGGACACCTCCCCCCTCTCACTGTCCCTCAGGACGGTCAGCTCCTCCTGTAACTGGGCCACAGGTCGTCCCAGCTCGTAGCCCAGGTCCACCAGCAGGTCCAGCAGAGCGGTTCGGTACCGCGTCAGTCCGTACCGTCTGACCGGGACCAGGGCTCTCTGAGCGGCCGCGAAGGCCTGCTCCGGCTCCTCCAGGTCCCGGTAACAGACGGCCAGGGCGGACAGGGTCGGTACGACCAGGGTGGGTTTCTGCCACGGGGACAGCTTGTCCTGGATCTGCATCACGGTTTGCAGTTGGTCCAGGGCCCCCTGAAACTGACCCGCCCGCAGCAGCCGGTGAGCTCGTTTCTGCTCCTGCACAGTGAAGAAGCCGCAGAACTGCGGAGAGCGACGGACGCAGCGGACGGAGAACAGGTGAGCCAGGTAGTCCTGCAGGGCCAGGCGGCGCTCCGAGATCAGCTCGGGGCTGAAGTTCCCGGTCAGGAGCTTCCGGGGCAGAACCACCTCCTCCAGCTCCTCCCTGAACTCCTCCTGCAGTTTGTGGTGGAAGCAGCTGAAGTCGCTGTAGCGGCGCTCCACAGAAACCCGGCGGGAGTCGAAGCTCCCTGAACGCATCACCACGATCTGGTACACCTGCAGACCAAGAGGAAACCACCTGGTCAGCGAGACCTGGGGACTTTATTCAAGCCATCTGGACACCACGGTAAAACACGTCGTGAATTCATCCCTGACTTCGAATGAATGTCGTTAACGACCGGTCACAAAAGCCAGTTTAGCTCAAAATCACAATTTGTAGTTTTTCCAACGTCAGTTTTTGTTTCAAACACACAAACAAACTTCAGTCAGAGGAGAAACAGAAAATCAACAGTTATCAGAACAGTTGAAAATTAATTTCCTGTAAATTGACTAACTTACTAATCGTTTCAGCTGCACTTGTATGAAAAATGTAATGAAGTAAAAAGTAACGTGAAAAGACTCAAGTCAAATAAAAGTACTTGTAATCTGTACCTGAGTAAAAGTACTCAGTTACTCTCTGCTCAGGTTCAGTGTCTCACCACATATTTGGACAGAGTCTGTTCAACAATACGAGTCGAGGGGATTTCAAACAGCAGCTTTACTGGTCGATCTCGCTGCTTCACGGCCTTCCAGTTCTGCTGCAGCTCCTTAGTGGTGAGACTGGAACAGCTGGGCGCTGCATCTGCACACAGAGAGACACACACA
>JBBMOC010000112.1:445580-462648 GCA_037975185.1 Centropyge bicolor | reverse complement strand
CTCCAGGACCTGCTCCTCCACCTGGTTCAGGTGCTTCACCACCTCCCGAAACAGACCCTGCTCCGACCGCACCAACACCTCGATCACCTGGGCAGATCCACACACACACACACACACACACACACACACACACACACACACACACACACAGAACACACACTAAATTTCAACTGTCGTCCCAGATGTTAAATCAGTAAGTTACAGTTTTTTCCAATTGCTAAAACACAATTTTGCAAACTAGGTTGGTTTCATCAAAATATTTATCACAATTCACAAAACTATACACCCAAACAGCAAAACACCTCATATATCCTGCAAAATGAAGCACTGAACCAAAACTACACACAGCATGATCAAATCAAACCTTTGACCCAACTGGTTCACACGTCATTCATATGAGCAGATTTGTGTGTAACCAGCTACACACTGCTGGACATGATGACTGACACTCTCATCTTTATTCTGCTTTGCCGTAATACTACAGTAGTTTAAACTGCAGAAAAGTCTTCAGATTGTTCACATTCACAGAAATATCTGCAGATACACACACATGCTGTTGAAACATTTTTAAAAATTATTTTTCACCAAACAAGTCAATGCAACATGAGCACAACAGGTTTATTTACATTGAAGTGAACAAAAATATGCTCACAAAAACCAGTAAACTGAAAAGAAAAATGTGCAGAAAAAATAATAAAGAAACATCATTAGGCATCATGTTGCTGCACAGCTGGTCTGCTCTCTCTGTCCAGCTCTCAGTGTCAGCCCATGGATGATGATACGATCAACTAAGGCTGATCTGATTTCATTTGAAAGTTGTTGTCTTCTTTGGCCATGAACTCCTCTACCAGCCCTACCCCGCCCTCTCACTCTTCCTCCCCCTCTCACTCCCCCCCCCCTCCTCCTCTTCCTCTCTCTGCAACATCCTCCATTGTTCCTGTAAAAACAGCTGCTCACCTCTGCTCTTCTTACAGAGCTCACTGCCTGATTGAAGTGGTAACAATTATCCATTGAGGTGTTTGGTCAGGTGGCACATGTGTTGGCCAATGAGCTCATGTAGTGTCATTTTGAATGGCAGTGTTTTGAAATGGCAAACATGTGCCTTTATGTCAGATTGTTGTGTCTTATGCAGAGAAGCGTGTTCGGTGCATTTTTTGGAGACTTGAGAAGAGGTTTTGCTCTCTGTGTGTCAGTTTAAATAACTGAGCTATGCATGTCATTTTAGTGTGTGAGCAGCTAGAAAAAAAACTGTAATAAGAGATGAGCTGAGCACATGGAGCACATCTGAGGGAAGTGATAGCTTGTATTAATACCTTGTAGAAGTGATAAGCAGGGAGCTGGAAGATGCCAAGCAAACTGGGGAACTCTCCCGGAGGTCTGTAGGAGAAGATGACGATCTCCAGACAGCAGACCAGCAGGGAGCGATGGAAGATGTCCTGCTCCAGAATACACTGAAACACACAAATATCAAGTTACTGCGGTCACTGTCAGGTTACAGGAGACAGGAAGTGTTGGGTTTGTCTTAACAGCATAATGCAGCAACAAGCATTTAACAGGAACAACAGGAAGTGGTGAGAAAACAAGGAGGCTTCATGCTAAACTATGACCTCATATCATTAAAATACTTCAAGTAGAACCAATCTCAACCTGAAAAATGAAGCCAACCTGTAAGTGCAAAAAGCCGCACGTCCTCGAATAAACACTTGGGGCAGGCTCCAAAAGGGAGTCAATTACATTTGACCTGTATGTTAAAATGTCCGAAGAAAACATGTTTACAGCCTGGTACAAAACATGGCTCTAGTCTCTTTAGCTGATTTTCTACTTCATGACAACTGTGCGTGAGTGAATGTTTTTATAACACACTCGTTTAAAATCTGAAATTGTCAGCTGATTGTCGGCTCCAATCATGGAGCTCATCCAGTCACTGAACTTCAGCTGTTTGTGCTGTTTTTGCGTTTCGGATATTTTTTCCTGATACTTTAGAATAAAAGGCATCTGTGTGAGGTTAGAAAATAAAAACCCTCCACATTTGCTAACTAATGTTATGTGATCTTAAACTGAACTGTGTGTAGCCCTGTCTAAAATCCTTTAGACTGCATAGCATTAAAAATCAATATCACAACATGTAAATAGTTTTAATAACACCAAAGTTTATAATATTAAAAATGGTTTAAAAATATATGTATAGTTTAAAATATTGAATAAATGTTTGGTAAGATGAGAAATGTTTCTTTAAAATCCATGATTGAAGAGAAAAATAGTTTGTTTGAGCTACAGCGTGTGATCAGCAACTTGACTGTTCAATATCAGTCGATCTTTATTTGTATTGTTATTGGATCAAGGAAAATGTAACAGCCAATCCTAGCCGTTCCCTCGAGAAGAGGCGGGACAAGTGGCGCATGCCAGGCTAGCGGTGGGCAGTCGTACTGTGGACAGAGAAAGGGGAGACGAGCAGCGTGGTGCCGAATATATTACACGTTTAATGTACAAGGACGACTACTCGTGGTCCTGATAACAACTTGGTTAAGAAAAGGTAAATAAGTACGCGCCTTTTTGTTTTGTGCTGTGACTAGCTGTTGTAGTGATAATACATGATGCGTGATGTTAGTTAGCGGCTAGTTAGCTTAGCATAGCATGTGCATGTGCCTTGATATTATACCGCTGCTATAGTGTAATGCTTACCGCTAAACAGTTTTCACGTTACTTCGCTATGGAATAGTGTTTGGTATCGTGGCTCATGTGAGTGGTTATGCTTAAAGGAGAAGTGGAGAGAGACGTCGGAGCGGTTTTCCCGGGCTTCCGAGGCTCGACGGACTCTGCTGTGTTTCTTCTTCCTGCGATTCCTGTGACGCTCTGCATTAACTGTTCAACGGTGACTGCTACTGCCATTGCCCCTGTGACTGATACCCCCCACTAACACTTCATTTGGGATTCGTGAGTATTATCTAACTGAACTTGCACGTGCTCTTTTGTTCAGTGCTGTATGTCAGAGTGAAGCGGCCATTACTGTTTTAGACTTGTATCGCCCCAGCTTTGCATCAGGCCGTCAATAGGGTTACACTTTGTATGTGATTTTAAACTGTTTTGTAAAGAGTACTTATTCTGTTTAATATCTTGTTAAAATGTATTTTGCTGTGCTATAAATGCATAAAAAGGTCATTTTTACTGATAAAAGAGATAAAATAGATGTTTGAAACTTAAAAGGTTTAAAAACAAGAGAAAATTGATTTTATTTTTGTACACATTTTATTTATAACAATCTGATTATTGTTTATATTTTATTTCATAAAGAAAGCATTTCCAAATTTTATTATTTCATTTTGTAAATAAATACCTGTAAGGATTATTGTTCTTAAAATACAGTTGTATGGTGTCCTTTTCTTATTAATTTGCTGAGAAAGGTAAAATTCAAAACAGTTCCTAAACAAACTCAGGCCCTGTCCCACTGCACCACCCACTCTAGAATATATATAACATAGCTACACAGGACCTGGATTACATGTGTGTAAATGCAATGAAGTTTTTGTAACTTCAAAATATTAACGTCTCATTTCTGAGTGTTTCCAGAAATAACGTTAACCCAGATGTTGTTATTGGTTCAGCTGGAGTTGGCTATTGAAGTTAAACAGTAACTTAATAATTTATATTCTTGCCAAAACAGAAATTTTAAGTTTATTATACTCCAGATACATATGAACGGAACGTGGGGGGAGAAGAAACATCAGGCCAAAAGAAACACCTAGGCTGTTTTCTCCAGTCCAGCAGTGGACGATGAGAGTCGACCTCGACAGGCAGCTCAGATTACCGGTCGAGATCACTGCCACATCTCTCCATACTGACATAGTGGCCTGGTCCACCAAGGCAAAATCCGTGCTCCTCATTGAGCTCACGATACCAGCGGAGGAGGGGATTGAGGCTGCATATCAGAGCCCAGCCGAGCTGAATGGCTGGCTGGAAGACCACCATCTATCCAGTGGAAGTTGGATGCTGAGGCTAAGTGGGGCTGTAAACCACACGCCTTCTGAGGGAGGTAGGAATGACAGGAGGGGACCTAAAGAAGGCAACCAAAGAGCTAGCAGGAGAGGTTGAGAAGAGGAGCTTTTGGCTCTGGCTGAGGAGGAAGGATAAGAGCTAGGGGAAGAACAACTAACCCTAACAACAGCTGCAGGGGGAACATCCATCAGCTGCAGGGGGTGACAGGGAGACGTCACTGTCACTGCTCTGCTACCAGGATTAAAGGAGCAAAACGTTGCTGATTGGTGGTTCTTGGCTGTTGACCCTTCAGCTGACCCGTGGGCACCAGAGGAGGTGAGAGGAGGCCTAGCAGGCAATGCCATCTGCCTATACACACTCCAGAAACTGACTGATTGTGATCGACTGGAGGCTGAAACGCTGATATATAACGTTAAGCCAGTTTATTAAAGTACCGTAACCTGTGCTTAAGCCGGCCGGTACCACCGGGTTAGCCGGCTAGCTCGGAGAACAGGTTTCATTAAACAGACTTCATTCAGATCCGCCCTCGCTCCACCTCTTTGTCCATATTTGGAATAACTGGAGTTAGGTGACATCGCTACTGCCAAGATGGCTGTGCACTACGATTGGCTTAATTTTTGCTCTTCAGAAGTCTATGGGTGACGTGACGGACACTGCGTCCATGTTTTATACAGTCTATGTGTCAGACAGCCTGGTACTGTTTGCTGTAGTTAGTTACAGTTACATCTCACCACTGGCAAATTGCAAATGAAGATGAAACCTTTGAACATATTCATTTCATTTCAAATCTCGATCAAACTGAATCTTTCAACGAAACTGTTAAACATTTCATGGATATGAAAGGTCTGCCTGAAAATACTCACCGATAGGTCGGCGTCTCCCAGGATCATCTTTTCTCTCTCAATGATGGACTCCAGGATCCTGTAGTAGAGTGCCTCCGCCAGGTGGAAGTACTTCACTGCCATCTCTACAAGGAGAAATTTGATTCAGGTCGACAGAGAGAAGCACGCCTGTCATATATACATTAAGTTTTCTGGTCATGAGTTTACACAAACCTTTTCCCATCCCCCTGTTCTCTGCTCCGCTGCCCTCAAAGTGTTGGGAGAAGAGATCAAACATTTCCTTCAGGCGCCGGCTCATCACATCGCTGGGGTCTCTGGCACAGGTCCTGCAGGTAGTCAGGGGTCAGCTTCATGGAGTATCAGCAGTGAAAGTACACAAGTTTTGGGGCATTTAATTTTGTTGGCACTTTACTGACATATATTTTAATTTAGACTAATGATGATGATCTGGTTTGATCTATGTTGAGACGTTGTGGATCGTGAAACTCATTTCTACCAAGTTACAGTGTAACACACGGCTTCAGATCTAGAATCAAACCTGAGCGTTTCCGTGAGCTTGGTGCTCGGCCCCTGTTTGCTCCCTGACAGCAGCGTGTGGAGTCGGCCGACGCTCTTCATGGCGGACGAGACCGGAGAGGCCAGGCTGTTCTCCTGAACGTACTTCCTGCCTGTCAGAGGAGTGGAGACCTTCAGAGCCGAGGCCTGACGAGAGGAGACACACCACCTTGGTCATTATATATTTTGGCTTCTTTACAGGAATAATAAAACCCAGAATGCAGAAGGAGCAGGACAAATAAAACATGCTTTTAAAAGGTGACTATGGTAGCACAATTTTATGGTCTCACAGTGAGGCTGGTGTGAAGCCTGTTGGTGGCACTGTCCTGGTTCTCAACCCCTTCACACAAGCAGGGTCCCGGAGTACCGATGTCCTCGCTCGCCCCCTCACCAGTGAAGATCCTCTCATCCAGACCGCCGGTGGCCAGAACATGCTCCTCATACACCCGGCTGAGAGACAAGCTGTGGGTACCAACAGCAGATTATTAGAGTCTCTTAAGACAGAGCAGCAGGTCGGACAAGAGGAGGCTGGAGTAGAGTAGGATAAAGAAAAGATGAGTAGAGACCATTAGAGATGAAGCAGTGAGATCACCCTCAGTCTCATTCTCTTTAGTTCTCAAATTCTTTATTTACATCTGGCCTCATGATCACTCACTAGAGTCAATTCTACAACCCTGTGAGACTGTGTAATAAAAGCCGACACTCACAAACTGTCTCCAAAGTTCATAGGATCTAGAAAGCCGGTCAGACCATCCTCTTTTCCTCTGAGGACCTGAGAGAGAGAGAGAGAGCGTGTTTTAGGTAAAAAGCTGCGGTTGTAAGATCGACTGTGAGATGATGAACAAACACACCAGCTGTACCAGTTGGATCACATCTGCCCTGATACACAAAACGTGAACAGTGAAAACAGGATGAGTTTTTACGTTGTTGTGATGAAAGCAGCACAGACAAACACAGAAGAAGAAGAAGCACGTCTCACCCTCTTGTAGAAAAGCTTCTTGATGAAAGGTTTCCAGAAGTGTTCTTTGACTCCTTTGGCCTCCAGCACCAGACCATCGTGCAGCTCACACAGCTGCTCTATGAAACAGTACGGGCCCGAGGACGGCCTGTAGTCTTTACTGCTGAAGTCCTCTGGTAGGCCTGCGGGACACCAGACAGACACACAAACATTCGTCCCTAAAACAGACTGACGACAAGTTTCAAAGCAGCTGCGTTTGTTGCTGTGTTAAGTTTTTTATTCTTCCTATGGTGGAAAACTGTCGTGCAGCTAAAAGAGAGTTTGATCTTAAACACATCAGAGATCAATGAACGTCACATAAAAATAATAATAAACACGCGCTGGTGCCTTTCAGAATCAAAGTGTGGTTTGTTGTTGTTGAGAGAAATCAGTCTGTCGACCATGAAGAGGAAGCTGAATCTGTCGGACGATGCTGATACAACATTTGCGGTCGCTGCTGGGACTTTTATTGTGAAGCAGCCACAGGAAACACAGTGTATTAATCACAGAGGCTAATGCTCGATGTGACGCTCACGAAATGATTATACTGTTACCATGGAAACCACGGGTGTTGACAAATGAATCAGGACTGAAATCTGAAGGATGAATCTTTGAAAATTTCACTGCATTTCATTGAGCCAACCTCTTTCCCTGACACGAAAGAAGTCAGGACAACAAAGTTTAAGGTTTCATGGCGTCTTAAATTCCCTGGTTGTGTTTTTGTTTTTTAGACCAAACATAGAAAAGAAAAAGTGTGTTTTGTAACTGAGTTTAGTTTGATGTGGAGTCATTTTTCATGTGGAGTCTGGCAGAGCAGCTTCCTGTCTCAGTCCGATAAAGACCCTGTTTGGAGGTGCACAGGAAACAGCAGGTGTCAACAGGAAGAGAGCGCAGCGCTGATCCACGCTGCTGCAGGCTTCAGGGCTGTCGGCTGGTTTCTGTGTGTGTTTGATTTAGTTCTGTACATGACTGATAAGCAGGTTTCCTATACGCCATAGCTGATTTAATTTTATGACTCTACCACATCATGTTTCACGGCTAAAACTAAACGTACTAAATTTACTCTGAGCAGTGTGAAAACTGTGGAGCCTCATGTTTCTTCGAAGCTGAAGTGTATCGTCCTGTGAGCAGCTCTGTGAGGCGGCTCTGAGCTACATGCTAACATCAGCAGGTTCACTGTGGTCAACATTTCAGCTTAGCATGTTAGCATGCTAATGTCTGTGATACTTCAGGATGCCGCTGCAGCGGCGCCGAGCGGAGCCGCTACCTTTGAAGTTTGGGTTGAGCAGGTCTTTGCGGGCGTTGCAGAGCAGAGCGTTGGTGAAGACGAGGTCCAGAGCACACAGCAGCAGATGATACGAGTTCACCAGGTCATCGCTGATCATCGGGAAGTTCCCTGAACAAGAGAGACAGGAAACAAGACGGCACATGAGGGATTTATTGTGCACTCAGGTTATGTTGGCACAGCAGACCTCCACAGTGTTACTGCCAAATCCAGCAGGCAGGTCTCAACCAGACTCTTCAGCTCTCAAGGAGATGTGTGGGATTAGAAGAATTTCAATGAGTCCCTCAGTAAAAAAAACAAACACCGTGGTTCCTTCACCTCAAAGCTGCTGTTTGTCCTTCATGTCATAACGCTACATTGAAAAAGAAAAAGCCCGCAATGTTTTTAAAAAAGACAGAACATGGTTTAACAAACGTCCTGCTGTTCTGAAACTTTTTCGAGAATCCTCAAAGACTCTTGAACTTCTGGATGAAAGAATCTTCAGTCTGCTGCAAAACCAGAGTTTGAGCATGCTTCTTTTGTCACCACTCTGATTCCTACAAACAAAGACGATGGCTGAACTGAAACATGTCTTTAATAGTCCTATGGAGACATATATAATTCTCAGCTACCTGGAGAGAACATACAGTAACAGGTTACAAATCTTTTTCATGGTGCAGCACACCGAGTATGTTTGACCATGAGACGCCTCCTGAACCACCTTCTGGCTTTTTCAAACTCCACCATGAATTCATTGTTCACTAAATCAGATTCTCTTTGACACGGCTGTAAGCATCAGAGTGGGAGGAACACAGTGTGGCCACCAGCAGAGGGCTGAGGCTGCGCTGTGGGCTCCCAGGTCACAGAGAGGAGCCTCGTTCGCTGGATGACTAAGCAAATGAATCCAGAAATAAAACTCAAAATAATAAAACAGAACCTCTGTCCTTGTCTATAGAAATGTGTTCAGATGTTGTAAGAGTCACGTTGACAAACAAACTGAGTAACTAAGTAACGACAACGACAACAAAACTCCATGGAGACGGAGAGACAAGCTGATGCTAACAAGCCTGAACCTGCTGTCAGAGCAGATCAGTCCACATCTACATCTCTGTTTTTACTGCTTATTAGAAAAGTAGGAAAATGAATGAATGTGTCCTCTGACTTTAAATTACAACACTCACATGTTGGTGTACATAAGAAAGGTTTGTGGACGCTGCCATGATTCCTCCCTTCACACTGGAGCAGAGACGCCTTCTTAGAAGAATTTCAATATTTAAAGTTAGAGTTGATCAAATCAAGAAATCCTCCAAACTGTTACGGTGAAAACATCATCCTTTAAAGAGGACGTGTCTGTCTTGGAGAGACTGGTGTTGGAATGAGTCTGAGCTGGATTGTACCAACAGATGTCAGTCCATTCTTCTTGGATGTGTTTATATTTCACTTTTTAAAAGGTCAGACAGAGATCTCACCTGCCCGAGACACATGAAGTGATTCTGTGGAAATGAGCTGGGCAATAATCTGTTCAATGTACAAGCTGAGTCACTGGTCTGTAAGACAAAGGCCTGGTCCCCAGTGTTGACATGAAAATTGTTGTAACCTGACTGTGGAACGACTCCGGATGAATCCATGAAGAAGGAATCCATGTTTACCTTTAGCATGGACGAACAAAACCCAGCAGAAGTTGAAGACCTCGGTCACAGTGCAGGGGTGACGTCTGGAAACAAACACAAGAAGGAAGTTTCAAAATCTGAATCCCACATCAGTCTGAGGAGGAAACACAATACATGGATACAACTCCACAGTAGCAAACTGGTTTGTAGTGTGGACACACAATTCATCATATGCAACCAAAACATACACAGTACAAGACAATCAAAGACATAGAAACAACCCAAAATCCTGTGCAGTGCCAACCTGCAGTGATCACAAGGAACAGACATGACAAACTGATGTTAGCGGAAAGATGCCCCGCCGCTCCTTTTTTCATTATCAATAAATCAGTCAATCCTTTGGTCTGTGAAATATGGTATACAGAAAACACCAGAGCCATTTCTGTGCCATAGCATTCATAGCATCTTTATTCTCATATGAATATTTCTGGATGTCAATAACAAGGAAAAACTTGGAACAACAGAGATCAACTAATTGATGAAGTCTGTAACCAGCTAAGTGACAGGACCTCCCTCTGTAAAGCTGAGTAAAGAAAGCACTTCATGCACCTGCAAAGTCAAAGTTAGAAAAAACTGTGTGAACAAATGAGAGGTCACAGTGTCTCACCTCTGTTTGCGGCTGCGGTGAACTCGAGGCGGCTCCTCTGACGGGGCCTTGAAGATGGCTCTGAAGACGGGAACGTACTTCTTAAAGATGACCGCCGACACGGTGAAGTTTCTCTCCAGCTTGTCGGTGCTCTGACGGAAATCCTGAGTCAGGTCGGCCATGTCCTGCCACTTCCTCATCTTATTGAAAAACTCGATCAGGCTGCAGGGAGGCAGTCACACCAGACTGTGGTTCGTATTCTGACGAGTCACCGTTATTCCATCAGGAGAAACATCCAGACTATAAGTTCAACTCGACACATTCATTTTGTGATTACAAGTGTTTGACTGAAGCAGCAGAAACTGCTTATAGAACTATAAGCTTGATGTATTTCTCCCGTAGGGAAAACAAATCAACAAACGTTTGTTTCAGTTTAAGAAAATTTGATTGTTTAAATAAGATAAAGTTGAGGTTGCAGCTAATTAAAGAAAAGACAACACTGTAATAAAGACTCACACAGACCTGCAGGTGAGTGCACAGGTGCATTATGGGCCTACCTCATCTCTGAGCAGCGCAGGATTCTGGTCAGAGAGACGTAGTTCCCCTCAGCGGTGCCTTTTCCCACCGTGGGCACCGAGGACCTGCAGGCCACGTACAGAGCACAGGCCAACCAGTGCAGCTCGCTGCCCTGCACAGGAAGGAGGCCATGATGGGGGGGGGGGCAGGAGAGTGATAGAAGAAGAGTTAGTGTGTGTGTGAGGAGATAAAGGTGTGGAGGAGGAACAACAGGAGTGTGTGAGAAAGTCAGAGTGAGACAGAGAGAGGGACAGGTGAGGTTATTAAACATACACAACACGTCTTCATTCATAAATACTTGACCTGTGTCAGGCATTTTTTACTACTGAACACATTAGAGCTGCGACTAACAATCATTTTTCATTATCAATTAATCTGCCAATCCTTTAATTTATTGATTAATCAGTTGGTCAATAAAATGTCATAAAAATGAAAATGATGTTGCAGTGTCCAGAGGTGAAGACAGATTCAGGTCCTTAACTTCAGTAAAAGTACTAATATCACAGTGTAAAACTACTCCAAGACCGGCAGCAGTCCTGCATTCAATACATCATTTCAGCAAAAGTATGTCAGTATCATCAGTGAACTATTTCTCTCTGGATTCATCTTGCTGCTGCTTCAATGTGTCTGTCATATTCCTGCTGTAGATGTAGAAGTCGAGCTGGAGGAAGAACTCAGATCCTTTACTGAAGTAAAAGACTGTAAAAATACTCTATTACAAATATATGCCCTACATTCAACATGTTACTTAATTAAAAGCATACAAGTATTACTAGCAATGTGTACTTCAAGTATTGAGTTCTGAGTACTTTATCCTACAACAGTACATCATATTTTATGAACTGATCATGTGTTTAATGTAAAAACTTCTTAAAAGTAATTACAGCTGTCAAACAAATTTAATAAGCAGCTTGTGTCATTCATCATCTGGTGTGTTGAGTTTCCCTGAGTCAGGATGGAGATCCTGCCCCCTGGTGGCTCCCTGCTGATCCGCATGTTGTTATTATCATCATTATTAGTGTCATTATAGTACTTTTTAGTATTTCATCTTTTAGTCTAAAGTAGCAGCATGAGCCAGTAATGTCAGAGGTGTGCTTCATATTGACACCCTGTGAGGAGGGAGCGCTGCCTGCTCCCCGGGCGGTTTGCTGACCGTCCTGCTCACAGTCGAGTCCAGGTGAAACCTGTACAGGTGTTTCACGGGTTTTCAGTCGCTGTCGGTGTTTCTGTTCTCCTGGCGTTCAGTTGTTACAGTGAACGGCCACAGAACGTTCGCTCCCAGCTGCCTGGAGCCGTGGGCTCACACAGGTGAGCTGGCAGGTGCTTACCTCTAAGGTGAAGGTCCTGCTGATGCTCTCGTAGCTCCTCCACGACTCTCCGCTCGCCTCCTCGTCCATGTTCAGAGCCCGACACAGATCCTCGAACCCGGCTCGAGCCTTCTGACAACACTCGTCCTCGTCGCTCATTCTCGGCCTTTGCGGACGAAGCTGGCACGTCAGAACCGTGTTCAGGGACAAAGAAGAGTCCGGACCAGAAGAGCTGACGGAGCGCGCGCGGCTGTTTGCCGGAGATCTGCGTTATTAACGTGTTACAAGGCTCCGAGCTCAGGGGCCATTTAAATGTCTTTGACTGACAGCTACGCCGCGCAGCCGCTGCGGACGTTCGGAGGCTCGAGCGGCCATTCCAACGTCATTTGTGGCACGTAGTTTACGTAGAGAATAGCAAAAAGAGCGTATCGTAGCCCCGCCCACCAAACGTGCGTTTCTGGGCTCGAATGGGCGAATCTTCTGTCAATCAAAATACTTTGACTTCCGGTTGTTATTGTTTTCTATGTACCGGACTCTGTCTGGAAGAGCTCCGTAGTTACTTTCAGTCCGAAAATCAAGTGTCTGAGGATTAAAACGTAATTTGGGGTTAAAAAAAAAAGAAAAGAAAAAAGGAAATAATATTAGTGTTTTTAAACGCTGATATTTTACTGAAGTGACAGCAGCAACACTTCACTACACTGAAAATACTCCATTACAAGCTGAAGTCCTGCATTTTGTATTCAAGTAGAAGCAGTGAAGTACTTAGATTACTTCAGTAACAATCCTGCAGTAGTAGGAGTAAAACTGCTATACTTCAAGTATTGTTACATCAGTGTCAGAGCCAAAAGGTGAGATTTGAATCTTGTTTGTACAAAATGTGTTAAAAAGTTAAAATGATCTCATTTAGGGATTATTAATGTTCATTATTTTAATGTAGCTGGTTGAGGTGGAGCACTGGGTAGACTTACCTGTGGTTCATCTGCACAGGTGTCGTCAGTTACTTTACCTTATGAGACATTATCTCCAGGACCATGAGACCCTGGACACACTGAGATAGATTGACAGCTGTCACTCTCTTGTTTTATGTTCACTTTTAACCATTGATGCTTCAAACCTGAAACAGGTCTGACAAACATTTTGATGTGTTTTGTTGCTTTTCATGTTCTGATCTGGTTAATTTATGGAAACAATCAGTTTCAGGTTTTTAAGGATTTAAATGTGATCATACAGAAAAACCTTCAAGACACAAAAACAAAGGCTGTTTTCCATAATGTTGCCATTAAATCTCTTTATTCCAAGATTATTGTGCTGATGTAACATCTGCAGACGTCTGCAGGGACCTGAGCCACCTGCTGCACAACTGGACCAGGACTAAACCAACAGTCTCCCTACTGACCAATCAGGCGACAGGACTAACTGAGCACCGCTCCTATAGGATCCTGACAGGGTCTGCAATAAAGAGAGGAAGAGCAGAAGTCAGTCGTTGCTCTTCCAGACGTTCACGCGTCACTCTGATTACAGCTGCATCTCTTTTACTGACGAGTCGAAGTTGTACTCTCTTCTTCCATCGCCGCGGTTCAGAACAACGTGACGACAACAACAGTTATTAATGAGTTAAAAATAGTTCACTGGTTTCCATGATTATACATTTTTAACATGTCACTCAGACTTTATCAGGTATTTAATGGTCAGTTCAACTGTTTGATGTGCATCACAGATTCATAATGGTTTATTCATCATTCAAGCACAGCTCACTGTGATTCTACTGTTTGTTTCTCATCAGTAAATCTCACTTTCTGCTGTTGCTGGAACTGATTATGTGTCTGATCTCAGTTCAGATGAAATGCTGCTTTCAGAGGTTTCATGATGATGTTTGTAAACAACAACATCTCATGAACCTACAGGATCAACTCCGAGTTACCTGAACCTGCTTCATGATCTCAGGTATCATCAGGATCCCTGCTGTGGACTCTGAGGGCAGGTGACCCACAGGGAGACTTAACGAACAACATCCAGTAAAGTGACTGGTGGGGACTTCATCTACGGAGCCTCGCAGCCAGTCTTTGGTTCAGCTCTGCAGGATGCTCAGCAGGTTGTAGGTGATGGTGTCTCTGACGACCTCGGCCGTGCAGTACGAGTCTCCCTCGTACGGTTCGGTGTCCGGCTGCCTCAGATAACCCGCGGAAGGAGCCACGTCCACGTTCCACTCGGGGAGGAAACCGTCGCCTCGCATCTCACAGATGTTGTGCAAGACGCAGCACGCGGCCACGACTCGGGGCATCACGGACACGTCGATGTCGCTCTTCTTCAGCAGGCACCTCCAACGTCCTTTCAGGCGAGTGAAGGCAGCGTCGACCACGGAGCGGGCGGCGGTCAGGGTGTAGGTGAAACGCCGCTGCTCAGGTGAGAGCTGGTGCTCCTCGCCGTAGCCTTTCATCAGCCACGGCTTCAGAGGGAAGGAGGCGTCGCCGATGAGGTGGACGGGGACTTCCACTCCGTCACACACCACCGATTTCTGAAAGAGACTATTTAGCTTAAAGACATGATGTGAAGACAGAGACGTTTATTTGAGCCTTGACAGAGTTAATCGAAGTCAATCGAAGATGTTTTAAACTCAAGCCCATTTTTGAGGAAACTGATTTTAAAGACCTGCAGACACAACATTCTAAACAACAACTGTGACAACAGAACTGTTTTCATCACCATGTGTCTGACGTCGCCTCCTAACTCCAAGACCCGGTCCACTCACCTCTCTGGGGAACAGGTATCCGTCCGGGCGGTCCTCTGCCTTCAGGTACAGGTCTGAGCTGCAGAGCACAGAGACGCTGCTGGTGCTTCCAGGCCAGCCGGCGTACACGTCAGTGAAGCTGTGGAGGACAACACATGTTAACTGGAGACTGAGAGGCAGGACCTGGACCTGGACCAGACCATGGTCAGGACCAGGACCTGGACCTGGACCAGACCTAGGACCAGGACCAGGATCTGGACCCACCAGATGTCGTGGTCCACCACAGCCTGCAGGATCACGGAGTACCAGCCCTGCTTGTTCATGTAGTGCTCGGGGTTGTGTCTGGGGGGGGCGATGGGGATGTGTGTGTCCCCGATGGCCCCCGCACACTGCGGGTAGCAGCGCCCCCTGAAGGCCCGCAGGGTGTCGTCCAGCCGCCGGCCGCTCGGCAGCGACACGTAGCGGCGGTACAGACGCTCCACGATGGCGGCGGTTACCTGGCGGACGATCATGCACACGGTGGCGATGCCCACCCCGAACATGAGGGCGATGGAGCGGTACTCCCCGGACCGGGAGAACCACCACAGGGCGATGGCCAGTCGGCGGCGAGGCTCGATCGGGAGCCGGTAGTTTGTCCGCCGCCGCTTGATGGTCGCGCCGATCTGTTCGAGCAGAAAGTCGAAGGTCGCGCGGGAGACGCGGAACTGCGCTTTCCACTCCGCGTCGTCGAACGACTCCGCCGCGGCCCAGAAGCTGAGGCCGGGCCCTCGGCTCCGGACCCACACCGGCCGGCTGGTGGACGCGATGAGGCTCAGGATGGCTGCCAGCGATGACAGCAGGAATGCCCGCCGACGCCGCCGGTACTGCCTCCTCCGCCGGTCCCGCTCCAGCAGCTCCCGAACCCTGCGCCGACTCAGCAGCGCCGTCTGGAGGCGGACCAGCTCCAGCATCTGCTCCGCCGATACCGGAGCCGCGTTCGGTCCCAGAACCGGCGACAGAACCGCCGCCGTCCCACAAGAGTCCGCCTCCATTTTGAGCCACCGGTAAACAAACCGAGTGGCGCCAGCTGATGATGTAAGCTCGGGCGACCACGTGACTAGCGTGCTCGTTACGTTTCCGCCCTGAAATTTAGGCGACGTCAGTTCAGGTGGCCCCTGTTCAGGTAACGTCTTCATCATCCGCACAAAAACTCTGGTTTGAAATGATGTTTGAATTTTTACAGCTCTGTTGTTCTGTGATGTGACTGATGCGGATGAATGAACCCATTCATTCATTCATTCATCTATTGATCTATCCATTATCCATTCATCCGTCCACTCAGCAGCAGCTCCGAAATGGACTCTTGTCTCAGCCTAAAACACTGTCGGCTTCATGAGGAGCTGCATGAACTTCACTTTAAATATTTAAATCAACGAGAAAGACAAGGTGGAACAAAGTGAACATGGATCTGAATGAATGAGCCGCTGAAGTCAAATGAAGAGTAAACGTCAACCACAAGCAGAAACACAAACAGTCAAACGTGGAACTTCAATAATTCGCCGACTGACCGAACAATAATCAATTATTTTTATAAACAAAGTCAAACGACCGTCTCAGATGTGAATATTTAAATTCTGCTTCCTGTTTTTTCTTCATCTCTTGGTTTGAGACTTTTCATCAGACATAAGAATTTTTGTAAAGATTATAAAATAAAAATGTAAAAAAAAAAAGCCCAAACAGAAAAGTAATGTCTGCAGTAAGTGAAATAACTGGAAATGTGAAAGAGTAAATCTCTGGTGAACATTATGGAACATGTTTCTCTGTTTTCTGACAGAAGCTCAGGACAGTGTCTCTCTCCTGCTTCCTGGGCGTCTGGAGGCTCCAGCTGGCTCCGAGTCCTGGCAGCAGGGTCCAGGTTTAAGGATCCGGCTCCTCCACCACAAACGGAGGTGTTGACAGCACCGATCCGGGTCGACCCCCGGGCCCGCAGGGGGCGTCGCTCCCAGCAGAGACGACAGCTGAAGCTTGGGAGGAACGAGGCGGCCCGAGCTCCGGCTCCTCAGCCTCGCTGACGTCTGCCTCCGAGCCGCCGGAGCTCCCAGCGTGCCTCTGACTGACGCAGGTGGAGCGTGAGGCCGGGCCAGCTGCTGCGGGGAGGCTCGGCCTGCAGGGGGCCCTCTTCCTCCAGGGTACTGCAGCTCAGCCCCCCAGAGGCCGACAAAACAAAGAAGAGGACGAAGCTGCTGCAAACAGGAGGCAGGAAGCAGCTCCTGTTCAAAAAGTCTGTAAGTTAAGTTCTGTACGTTAACCACGAATCCGTCTGTCAAAACGTCACCAGCTGCAGTGAACAAGGTGCCGGTGTCACAGCTGAAGTATTCATGTCCTGTACTACAGTAAAAGTACTCATACCACAGTAGAGAAATAACTATTGTTGTTAATAATAATTAACAGCTGACTGGTCAACTAAGAAACAGAATTAACTAGAGCTCAACTAAGTTATCAGCTGCTTATCAGTTTATTACAGACAGTCTGTCCACAGAGAGTCTGTCCACACAGACATCTGTCCACAGA
>JBBMOC010000112.1:428062-440591 GCA_037975185.1 Centropyge bicolor | reverse complement strand
CTGGTTTCACTGTGTACTGGTTTCACTGTGTACTGGTTTCACTGTGTACTGGTTTCACCGTGTACTGGTTTTACCGTGTACTGGTTTCACTGTGTGCTGGTTTCACCGTGTACTGGTTTCACTGTGTACTGGTTTTACTGTGTACTGGTTTCACCGTGTACTGGTTTTACCGTGTACTGGTTACTTAATGAAAAGTGCTGACATGGATGAGCTCCGGATGTGTGAAGCGATGAGACTGTAAACATCAGAATATGAACCTGTTACATGTCCAGTCTAAATAGTGTTTGAGCTCCCAGACTGTTCGTCCTACCTTCATGTATGTATTATTGGAGTACTGGTATTTAGCCGTGATCTAAAGCAGCAGTGTTATTTTTTAGCTCTGTTATTTTTCACTGTATGTCTTTATATTTGTCTTTTATTGTGAAGCACTTTGTGACATTTGAGACGTGTTTTGTCAAAGTCTATTTCCCAAGTTAGGACAGTTAAAAAACCTTTGAAGCTTTTAAGACCACCTAGAATCTGAGGTCAAACCAGTTTCCCCATCATACTGGCCGAGGTATGAAAATACCAGCAGGAACAATATGGCTGGAAATATCAATGTTATTATTATTGTTATATCCTCTTTGTTCGGAACTTCTCAGAAGTAAATATCAGGAATTCCTGATGACTTAATTATTGAAACAAACTCAGCCTGGACCAGATAAACCGACTGAAGATGATTCATTCATTTTTTCAGTTTTTAGAGTTTTATGGGCTCCGTGTCAGACTTGACTTTGCGTGAAATGAAGGAAGTGAATCATGTTGTAATGAATCTGATGGATGACTCTCTGTCCCCAGGTCTCATCTGAGCGGGGCTGAGGAGCTTTTTCAAAGCACCACTTCAATGATTTTGAGGCTGTTTGACATCTGGTTAAACTCTCTCTCATTTCTCTGCCGCTGACTGTTTTTCTGGACAAAGTCAAAATAAAAAGCTTCTGTTTTTTTCGTCCTGAGCCTCGATTTTGATGAAAAATGGCAGACGGTCAGTTGTGTATTAATAAAACTATCTTTTAATGACACGTCATGTTCTGTGCAGGAACGCACTACAAAGATCACATCTCATCAACATAGAAAAACGCCGTCTAAAATGGAATATTTGTGTCGGGAACCAACGGTCCGGGGCCCCCGTGGGGCCTTCTGTCTGTGTGTGACAGTTGATATTTCAGGCCAGAATCCCACACGCGCCGTCGGCTCCGGGGAACAAAGTCTCTGAGTTTCCCTCAGGTCGACGCGGTCGTGGCTCCTTTCTTCAGCTCGAGGCCGCGGAGCCTGCAGTCTCTGGCCGCCGCCTCAGCCCTCTGCAACATCGTCTGCTGTAATCCGTTTAAATGCGTCCCTGAGGCCAAGTGAGCGCCGGGGCCGCCGTGCACGGGCCCCAGGGGGCCGTAGCTGGAGTAACCGGGGACAAAGGGGGAGGTGTAGAAGAGGTGTCGGGGCAGGGCGGGGCTGTGGGGGAACGGGGTCCGGTGCGTGGACGCGGGCTGAGCCGGGGCCCCGTCGCTCTGTGAAGAGTCACTACATCCTTTACTCTGATCCGAAGACGTGGCGATCTCAGCCAGGGACCACAGTTTGGGTTTGGGGGCCTGGTTCGGCCCCTGGATGGAGTCCACGTGCTCTTTAGACGGCGGGCTCGACGTGCGCTCGAGCGACCCTCCCGATCTGATCGCCCCCAGGGCCGCGCTCTGGTGCGGGCTCCCTGTGGAGGTGGGGCCCGGGATGAGGGGCGGCCTCCCGTACCCCGAGTCTTTAAAGTCCGGATCGGTGAAACCTCGATCGGTGTCGCTGCTGCTGTCATCCCTGAATGTCAACACACAGGAGTCTCCCACCGAGGGGGGGCGATGGACGGCTGGAGGAGCAGGACAGGGAGAGGTCAGCAGGTGGGGAGGGACCACACACACACACACACACACACACACACACACACACACACTGACACACACACACACACATTCTGACACACACACACACACACTGACACACACACACACACACACTGACACACACACACACACACTGACACACACACACACACACACACATACTGACACACACACACACACTGACACACACACACACACACACACATACTGACACACACACTGCAGCTTTTTATTTTCATTATCGATTAATCTGCAGGATTTTTTTTTTATAAATTACTAAATTGTATTTCTTTATTTTGGTTTTAGAAGCAGTGACATTTATTCAACAACAACAAACAGATTTTAAGACACTATGAACAGAATCAGAGCTGCAGCGATTAGTTACATTAGTAGATTAATTAGAAAATTAATCAGAAACAATTCTGATAATGAATATTTTTTAGCAATTTTTTTAATGAAATAAGATTTTGTGTTTTACTTTGATTTCTATCGCAGGAAAAAAAACATTTTTGAGTTTTGAAGATTTCAGTATTTTCTGACATTTACAGGCCGAACGTCTGATCAGTTCGACTAACAGACTCATCAATAATGGCAGTAATCATCAGTGACAGCCCAACAAAACAAACTGCTCTGCATAAAAACCACAAAGTGCTGATCTGTTAAAACTGAGATTTAATCATCTCACATCAAATATGCCTGATTACACAAAGACATGTTTTGTAACACCAGCTGTTTAAAAAGGTTCCAGGTAGAATTTAGATTCATCGTCTCCATATAAAATGCTTAATATTCACAG
Source organism: Centropyge bicolor (assembly GCA_037975185.1). Lineage (NCBI taxonomy): Eukaryota > Metazoa > Chordata > Actinopteri > Pomacanthidae > Centropyge > Centropyge bicolor. Next base: position 437,876 of record JBBMOC010000112.1, on the reverse strand, counting down.
TGTGGACACATTCCTGATATTATGATGATATTAAATTAAATGCAGTAAATTATGCCAATGTTCCAAAGAGTGATGTAAGATAATATATTTGAAGTACTAGTATCTCTGTGTAGTTTACTGAATTTCATATTTTACACTTTGTAAAATATGATATATTTTTACTTTCTGTGCAATAATAATACTCAAATAATTTCTCTGGTAATGGAGTATTTTTACAGTGCAGTGCTGATGCTTTTACTTCAGTAAAGATGGGAATCTTTCCCTCAGGATGAGACGCATCCGCAGCGTCGATGATCTGAGCTCAGTTAAACCCCTTCGGCCTCCACTCTGTTTAAATGCTGTTTATTTCTGTAGTGACAACGATCCTCATCTCTCAGCTCGGCCCCGGCCCCTGCGGCCCCGGGCCCCTGCGGTCAGGACTCCAGCCCCTTTATGATGGCTGATTCACATCTTATCGTTTGGTTGATAAAATGGTGTAAAAATGTGAATCAGCTAATTTTCTCTTATTTTAAATCTCTTTTAAATTTTGGTCGAACAACAGTCCAGAATCCAAAGAGAAAGATGATGGAAACCAGAGCAGTTATTTTGTTTAGGAACTGACTGAAGGAACGAGTCAGTGATCACTACATTTGCTGGTTAATCTTCTGCTGACCGACCGGCCGACCGATGGAAGCTGCGTTCCACTCACTCGGAGCAGACCCCCCCTCCTGTCACTCACCGGCTTGGCTCCTCGACTCCGGCTCCTCGTCGTTGCTCTTCATGGGCTCCTCGTCCTCGTCGTTGCGCTCCAGGTCGATGTTGTCCTCCTCTTCCTCGTCCTCGCTCCTGTTGCGAGGGGTCCAGGTCATCTTGTTCTCCTTCTTCAGCCTGCGGCGGGCGTTGGCGAACCAGGTGGACACCTGAGTCAGGGTCATCTTGGTGATGATGGCCAGCATGATCTTCTCCCCCTTGGTGGGATAGGGGTTCTTGCGGTGCTCGTTGAGCCAGGCCTTCAGCGTGGCCGTGGCGTCCCGCGTGGCGTTCTTCCTGTAGGTGGGGTCTCCGTACGGGTACGGCCCCAGGGCCCCGAACGGGTGGTAGTCCAAGGAGCCGGAGATGCCCGAGGACGGATCATAACCGGGACTCTGAAACAGGAAATGAAGTCATAATTATTAAGGTGTAATTTCCCAGGTTTTCTTCCACCTTCTCTTTTGTCTTTCTCTGGTTCCAGTCGTTTCTCTGCTGCAGCTCGGCCCCGAGACCGGCCTCCCAACGGCTTAAATAAAGGTTCATTCAAACACTAACACAATTTATTTTGCACTCAGATCTGTGGAGCCAAAAACTGGCTCCTGCATCAAGAGAGGAAAATATATAACGGATCCCAGATTATAATGGAATATTTCAACTTTACATCGAACCTTTCAGATGAAAAACTGACTTTTATTTTCATACACAAACAAGATGATCAGAGTCCGTTTGTTCTCAGTTAATAATAAATATCAAAGACAAAAATATACAAACCTCCAATTAATTTAACTTTGGAAATGATTTTAAAAATCAGACTCCTTTAAAAAAAAATCACACACAAAAAAAATACCAAAACAAAACTGTAATTTTGACAAAATGATTTTATGGAGAAATAAAACAAGAATCTCATTTTGAAAAAAAGAGGTTTTTGACAAACAGATTATAAAAGAATAAAAATCTAAACGTTTACTCCAACATTCAAAACATGACATTATAAAACACATCAACACTGATGCGGCTGTTTAATAATAATAATAAAAAAAGTAAAGTTTTGAAACAACATCATCTGACACAAACACCGGGACCGGGACCGGGACCGGACCCGCCCGCTCTCCCGCTCCACACTCACCACGAACGGGCTGAGGGCGGCGGCGGCCCGCGGCTCCAGGTGCGAGCCGAAGCCCGGAGAAGAAGCGGAGCTCGAGTACGGAGCGAAGGCGGAGCCCGACGAGGACCGGCCGAGCTCCTCAGACCGGGACCCGAGCAGCAGACCCGAGCCGAAGGACGGGTGGAGAGCCAGAGACACCGAGGGCTGGAACAGGAAACCCGGAGGGTACGACATGACACCGGGGCTCCGAGGACCCGAGAGCCGGACCCTTCACAGGCTCCGAGCCGGACTCTGCTATCTCCGACCGGCCGACACACATGTGACAGGAGCCGAGGAGGAGGAGGAGGAGGAGGAGGAGGAGGAGGAAGAACCAGGAGGATCAGAGAGATCAGTTTGAATCTACTGCTGCAAGTTTGAGACTGAGGAGAGAGAGAGGGAGAGGGAGGGAGAGAGAGAGAGAGTGAGAGAGAGAGACAAGCAGAGTGAGAGAGGGAGGGAGAGACAGGAAGAGGGAGAGAGAGAGGGAGGGAGAGAGACAGACAGACAGAGTGAGAGAGAGAGAGGCAGAGAGAGAGAGAGAGAGAGAGAGAGACAGACAGAGTGAGAGAGAGAGAGACAGACAGAGAGAGAGACAGACAGAGTGAGAGAGAGAGAGACAGAGAGAGAGAGAGACAGACAGAGTGAGAGAGAGACAGAGAGAGAGAGAGAGAGAGACAGACAGAGTGAGAGAGAGAGAGACAGAGAGAGAGAGAGAGACAGACAGAGTGAGAGAGAGAGAGAGACAGACAGAGTGAGAGAGAGAGAGAGACAGACAGAGTGAGAGAGAGAGAGGCAGAGAGAGAGAGAGACAGACAGACAGACAGAGTGAGAGAGAGAGAGACAGAGTGAGAGAGAGACAGACAGAGTGAGAGAGAGACAGGCAGAGAGAGAGAGACAGTATTATTCTCCACTGGCTGTCAGCTGGTTGTCTCTACCTGTGTGTGTGACATTAAAATAGTTTGTAATATTATTTCAAACTCAAATTCAAGTTTCAGCTTCAGGTGATGCTGCTGTGTATTTTCCTTCCTGTTAACAAACCTGCTCCTCAGTTTGGTCCAGATGACGCTAATAATCTGATGAACAGCAGGTGGCGCTAACTGTGCAGTGGCTGCCATGGAAGCAGGGCAGAAGAAGAGGAGGGTTCAAAGACTCAGGTCAAAGGTCAAACCATGGAGACTTCCTGTGTGAATGTGATGAAGGTCTCAGCCTCCTCATCCTCACATCTGATGCTTCCAGCTCTTCACTGCAGAGACGGCTGACGGATCCTGATCCAGGATCTGTAGTCAACGTTTACTCAAGTACTTCAGTACAAATCTGATTTACCTGTACTGTGTGTGAGTATTTCTACTTTTCAGAACTTTATGCTTGTACTTCCTTTAATTTATAGAATAACTAAGTTACTTTGCAAATTCAGATTTATTAAAAACAATTGTTTGTTTATTAAAACAAAGTATAATTAATAATACACGATGATGTATTATTAAGATGGATAAGAGAAAATCTATATGTTAATTTATATATATGACAGATGAAACCAGCAGCAGAATGTGAAGTCATCACACTGAGCTCTGTCTTCTCCATCTTTACCAGCAGCAACATTAAAGTGATGGACACAGGAGAGAGCACTAATTAGGATCAATAATATCAGTGGGTCACTCTGTCCTATGAGTACTTTTACTTTGGGTACTTGAAGTATATTTTGATGCTTTTGTTCTACAAATCAAGACGAGTTGAATCAAAGGCAGCTGTATTTCTACACTGTAGTACTGGTACTCTGTGTGTGTGTGTGTGTGTGTGTGTGTTGAAGCTCAGCTCATTCAGACTCAGTCTAATCTGATTTGTGGGGGCTATAATTAGAGCAGAGTGACTGAAGGTGAGAGTGAAAGCAGCGTCTCTCTTCCTCCCTGTCCCTGTAGAGACTCGTCTCTCTTCCTCCCTGTCCCTGTAGAGACTCGTCTCTCTTCCTCCCTGTCCCTGCAGAGACTCGTCTCTCTTCCTCCCTGTCCCTGTAGAGACTCGTCTCTCTCGGTCTCTGTCCCTGTAGAGACTCGTCTCTCTTTCTCCCTGTCCCTGTAGAGACTCGTCTCTCTTCCTCCCTGTCCCTGCAGAGACTCATCTCTCTTCCTCCCTGTCCCTGCAGAGACTCATCTCTCTTCCTCCCTGTCCCTGCAGAGACTCATCTCTCTTCCTCCCTGTCCCTGCAGAGACTCATCTCTCTTCCTCCCTGTCCCTGCAGAGACTCATCTCTCTTCCTCCCTGTCCCTGCAGAGACTCATCTCTCTTCCTCCCTGTCCCTGCAGAGACTCATCTCTCTTCCTCCCTNCTCCCTGTCCCTGCAGAGACTCGTCTCTCTTCCTCCCTGTCCCTGTAGAGACTCGTCTCTCTTCCTCTCTGTCCCTGTAGAGACTCGTCTCTCTTCCTCCCTGTCCCTGTAGAGACTCGTCTCTCTCGGTCTCTGTCCCTGCAGAGACTCGTCTCTCTCGGTCGGAGACTCTCCTGGACGACCGGGCCGTCTCTCGCTCTCCAGCAGGATCTCCAGGTTTAAGGTGAGTGCTGCCTTCCGGTGGCAGGTCGAGCTGCCGGCTGTTGTCAGGAGCTTCATCCATTAATTGCTGTTGATCCTAATCAGTAAACTAACCTGTTTACTGGGTTAGTAAACTCGATCATTTTTCAGAATGGTTTGGTTAAAAAAACAAAACAATGAAAAATATGTTTTTAACTCTGGATATTGTTCTGAGTTTTACTGCTCTCAGCTTTGGGACTACGCTACCCAAGATGCTTTGTGGGCTGTCTACAGTTGTGATGGAGTCAGTTTGTATCTGTCTCCTTTAACAGTCAGAGACAGATGATCTGTGTCAGATTGAGTCCTCGTGCCTCAGTGAATCTCCAATGTGCTTCAGGTCTGTGTGACGTCATTTCCTCCATCAGCTGCTGCAGCGCCACCTGCTGGCACACTACAGGAGCTGACTTCCTGTTTGCACCTGTCCCTCTGGCCTCGGTCTGCATCAGGGACAAACATTGGTCTGAGGAGTTTCTCGGCCAATCGGGGGCCACTTTTCTCTTTGGCTGTCCGGCCGGGAGCCGTTAGTCCACGATCGTCTCAGCACTGTCAGAAAAACGCCTTTGTTTTAACACAGCTGTTTGTGGATTCCAGCTGAAAGCCCAGATTCTCCTCAGGGATTCAGCTCCTCAGTTTTTCATCTCTTAATTCGAGCTCACTGTGGTTTTTCTGCAGCTGTACAAACATCTCATTAGAGATTTTGCCGAGCAGCTTTGTGAGGCCTGGGTTCGAGGCGGAGTCGATAACCCGCCGCGCTAAGCGAATATTGATTTGGCGTAATGAAGCCTGAGTAATGTGAAAACATTGTGCTGAAGGAGCCTCTCTAAGCTCATCATGAGCATGAGTGCACCGGGGCTGAGCCGCCGCCGCTGCAGCCGCTCCTCCACAGATGGGTCGGCAGATTAGAGATGGCATTTTCACGCTTTTTTAAGCATCTTTCATTAAAGCGCTGCTCGGCGGTGGAGGTGAACGCACCTCTTGTTCTCCTCTGCTGGTAGCGATGCTCGGCGGTGGAGGTGAACGCACCTCTTGTTCTCCTCTGCTGGTAGCGATGCTCGGGAGGCCTCTGCTCGCTCTGATGCTGCGCACGCCGCCAGCTCCCGCAGCATGAAGTGATGACTGGGAAAGCTCCGATGGCTCTTTCATCATCGCCGAGTCGAGACCTCGGGCCCGCCCACCAAATGACACCGCCGAGCCGTTTTATCACATCAAAAAGTTATGTTAACAATTTGCATGTACAAAGTTGAATATTGAGGGAAGTCCCCTCAGATTCTCCACGCTCCGACTCTTCTGTGAAGATTTTCACATGAAAGCAGCAGCTCGTTTGTTTTCCCCCAGCGCCTCATAAATGAGCTCAGCCCGCGGGGCAAGTGTCCACAGGTTACTGAGACACTGTGTTTCATTCATTGGAAAACACTCTTTTTAATAGTTCATATCCAAGTCTGAATGCTCGTTATCTGAGCTCACACATAATTACCACCCCTGGGATCCTCCGTTCAGCGTTGGAGGCGGGGCTTGGCAGAGCTGGTTCTGGGTTCACCTGAGAGTCAGAACGAAATCCTGCACCTGAGCTTGTTCACACTCAGCTGTTCCTGAACGTTCTGCCGTGAGGAGGTGTGAGAGAGCAGTGTGTCTCTGGTCACATGACTCTCAGATCCAACGCTTCTTTTATTCAGTGACATCACAGTTGTTTTACCAGCGACAGTCTGTAAGTAGTTCAACACATCAACAGAGACTGTTGGACAGTATGAGGCTCTCTGAGTGTTCGCCTGTCTCCTTCCAGACCTGAACTCTCCGTTGACAGACGATGGAGGAAGATTTCCCAGAATCCCCTCTGAGCGACGAGTGTCAGCGCCCCCACCCTGAGGAGAAACCGGATTCACTGAAACTGGACAGAGAGCTCCAGGATCAACAGGTCCAGAGTCCCGAGAGGCTCAGACAGGACCAGGAGCAGGTTCAGGTTCAAGACCAAGATACCAGCAGTCCCCCAGACCCCCCTCAGGACCAGACTCCGGCAGAGGACTGTGGGCGAGGCAGGTCCGTTCATGTTGGGGCTGAGCAGAACCAGGACCCGGCTCAGACGGCAGGTCTGGACCCAGGTGAGAGGAACCAGTATCTGAAGTTTTTTGATTGTACAGAGAGAGATGAGAGGAAAGACGTGTGTCCTCAGCTGGACGTGGTCACTGTCTCGTGAACGAAGGCGAAACGTCTCCTCTCGCTCAAACTGGACACGAGAATGTGCCACTTTGCATCAGTTTTAAGACAGAGATCCATGATTAACAGATTAGTAACGACTTGATATCTGAACAATAATTCAAATACATTTTAAAGTAGTACTGTAAAAAGTTCACCGGCTGCGTTCGACTCAGTGAGGTTTTTTTTGTGTTTTGTGAGTTTTTTGAAAGATGAAAGTGCAGAGAAAGCCTGACTCTGATTCTGGATCAGTTTTGAATGACGTCATCATCCAGGAGCCCTGAGTCACAGAGTCCAGCAGCTCGTCACTCTTCGCAACTTTTTGGGACTCATCTGGGAAACAGCGCCCCCTAGAGTCCCTCTTTTTCTCCATAGAATCACCTGATATCGAGATTGTAACGTGTGATTCTCTTCTTTATGTCTCCAAGTCTCGTCTCAGGACCAGGACCGAGTGGGACATCAGGGACACACTGGCTCCCTCCAGGACCAGGACCCAGACCAGGACCGGGACCCAGACCAGGACCCAGACCGGGACCAGGACCGGGACCCGCCTGCTGCCGCAGCCAATCAGGAGTCGGCTGTGGAGTCCAGTGGCAGCGTCCCAGCGCTGGTGATCACTCAGGCAGAGGAGGTGAGTACAGAGAGAAGAGCCTGATGGGAAATAAGCCTCTCATCTATATTCATGGGCTTCAACTGCTCCACTTGAACGCTGCCGGTGCCAAATGTCTCGTCGTCCTTTTGTTTCCAGCGCTCACAGGTAGAGCTTTCTTCTCCAGATTTGCTGCCTTTGTTCTTTGTTTAAACGATGTCTCTGATCAAGTTCAAAGCGCCGACGTCCTGACAGCTTCTCTTCATCGATCTGCCTTTTTTTCTGCTTCTTCAAAACCACTTTTTTCTTTCTTATTTTCATATTGTGCTCAGGCTCTGTGGGTTTATTGCTGTAATTATGCCAACGCGTCCCGTTGCCACTCGTCACATGGTGGATTTAAGAGGCTCTCAGTTTGAATGTATTTGTTCATTGTGAACTATTTTATCTATCCGTCTTTCCAGCGCCAATGATGAGATGAGAAATGATCTCGGCGACTTTCATCACAGACGTCCTGCATTTTAATTCTTGACAGTTTCTTTTTCCTTCCACCAACACAGTTTCAATAAACTGCAGCGATTCACATTCACATGTTGTTTTTTCCACAGAACAACAATCACGACGTCTTTAAATTACAAATCAACATTTTGTCCGTGTCCATTAAAATCATGTGTCTCCTCAGACTCCGCAGCCTCGTTTGGATCTTTGTGGTTTTCCTGGTAATTTCAGGCTGAGCTGCAGGTGAACTCAAACAATTAGTCAATAACTAACGAACATCAGATGAGTCTGCAGCTGTTTTGATAATCAGTCCTTTTTCAAACACAAGTCAAACATTTGCTGCTTCCAGCTTCTTGCTTTTCTGTTAGTTACATCACAGGAGTCTGAAGAGAGACCAGACATCTGAAGGAATCTGTTCACTGGAGGACGACCTGATGATCAAACTGTTTATCTGAAAACCTGAAGGAGTCCGGACACTTTGCTCTGTCTGTGTTGGGACTTGGCTCGAGGACCTTCATCAGAGTTCACACAGCGCCCTCTGGAGACCAGAGACAATCATCTGCACCGTCCTGCTGAGGTTCAGTCTGTCCTTTCCATCAAGCTGCACAGTGAGTGTATGTTGAACCAGTTCACGCTGCCTCTGACTTTGTGCCAGAGATGGTCTTCATCAATCTGACATCTGTGGCATCAGGTCACATGGTGACTGTGTGAACCAATCAGGAGTACAGCTGCTCAGAAACAGGAAGTGAAAAGACAAAACAGGAAATAGAACAAATGGAAAAGAGTCAGAATCATTCTGACTCCATATAAACAGCTCATGAGGTGAAAGACATTCATGAGTAAACGCTCCGTGCTGAAATCTGCCTCTGAGGCCTGGAACATGTGAGGGATCCCATTACCGCCCCCATGTGTTCACGCTCACTGATCCCAACCGCCTCCAAATCAGTTCCCTCGGAACGTCGCCGGCACGCGGCGCAGGAGCACTTAAACCAAATTGACTTTACTGATCTGAATTATGAAGATACTGATATCATGCATAAAGTTATTTACCCCTCAGAAGAATTCAAATCAGTCACTCCCTCAGATACGGGGAACTAATATGAATGCAAATAGGATTAGGCTACTGCATTAGTGTCTGATAAACAATTTACAGGCCTGAGTGTTCACCGGGGGATTCGCTCTGCGCTGCCTGGGAACTGTGGAGATGCCAATCCGGGCGGGGGGGTGGGGTGGGGGGGGGGCTCAGCTCCTTATCAGGGTTAACCCTCCATCTTCTGCTGCTAACAGGCTTCGCCAGGCCGCTGCCGTGGCGCCGCAGAGAGGTCAGCGAACTCTCCGTCTCATCCTGCTGCTGAGCTGCAACACACTGAAATCAATTCAGCTGTAATCTGTCCTGCAGGGCAGAGTCTCACTGAGGAGCACGGCTGCTGGAATACCAAGAGACGAGCCAGCCAGTTTTCATCAGGCACACGGACTGAAACCGCTGTTTATCTGTGGAGCTTATTAGAGCCAGAGAGAGAGGGGGGAGCAGCGGGACGAGCAGAGACACCGTGAGAGAACGATCCACCTGGAACCAGATCAGCCAATGGCGTCGCTCCGTTCACACCAAACACACTGACCTGCAGCGAACCTGAGGCCGTTGGTGCTCCGACAGACAGGCCAGAGTCCAAGCCGCTCCGTCGCCCTCTCTCTTCTGTTGTTGTGGTTTGGGACACTGGACATGTCGCCGGCACCTCAACATGACATCTGTAATACTGCTGTTACCAAAGAGTTTCACCGACAGAAGCCTTCAGTGTTGTGGAAAGGTTAACTGTATTTCCAGCAGGTTTGAACCCTGTTCATGTGACTGTATGACTGTGGTTTGGTCCAAACATTCTCAGCTCGTTATCATGTGGAATATCACTGTGCTCTGACTGCTTCACCTCCTCTCTCTCTTTAAACATGTCTCCACATCATGAGCTGTTGTTTCCACATAAAGTTCAGTTTAATATTACTGAGATATGAACCGACTGAGCCTGGTTACGACTTATTATTAAATAGTTATTTCCTCTTCGTGTTTCCTGTGATTCTGAGGCTGGAACGTCGTCACACTGACGAGTCGTTC
>JBBMOC010000112.1:420562-423062 GCA_037975185.1 Centropyge bicolor | reverse complement strand
AACTCAAAGTTCACACAAGCTTTTTTCTGGAGGTTTTGACCGTCTCCAACAGCCTTCTTCACTAAATGGACCTTGATCAGTTGTCATCACATGTATGTGTCATATTAAACACCACATGTTCTGGTTCCACTTCAAACAGTCAGAACCTTCGAGGGTTTCTCAAACCTTGTTTTATCCTGTTTAAGCGTCTCCGACACTGAAGCCGCCTGTAGGTCAGTGTCACTGCTGCGTCTCCACACGGCCGGCTCCACGGACACGTGTGTGTGTTCACAGTGAAAAGATGAAGAACAAGCAGAGACCACCGTGAACGGAACACAGATGTGTTTCTGGTGCTGTGTCGTTCAGGTGTGAAGGTCCCAGCTCTTCCTCCGACTCAGACAAACCTTCATGTTAGCCTCAGCTCCGCGGCTCAGGTGTGAACAGGTGACCGGCTCAGTCACAGGTGCGCTGCTACATCCAGCCCAGTTCAGGCCAGCGTTCACTTCCTGCACACACGTTGGACTCAGCCGGTCGAGTTCAACGGGCCGCTCATCTGTTCCGGCTCCCGTCCGCCGAGCTGCCCGCAGGGTTTCAGGTGGAACGTTTGCTTCCACGTGAGGCGAGTTCATGAATCCGTCAACACGCCTGAAACCGCAGAATGACAGCTGTGAGGGCTGATTTGTTTTCGCTGACCCTGTCGTGACCTCCGGACGACCAGGTCGTCATGGAAACGAGTTTCATACAGATTATGCAAAGGGAGAGTTCTGTTTCCTCCCTGGGATGAAGATGAATGAACCCCCAGGGATCAATGTCTGCTCCTCTGGTTTAATCTTCACACATGTCTTTGTCTCATTAATGTTGGTAAAAACCCTGATCAAAGCGTCGTGGCATCGATCGGCTGATCAAGAATCAGACACTCCTCACAGAACTAATCTCACATTATTTAGTCCAGGAAAACCACTTTCTTCTTTTTATCCCCAAGGAAGCTGCCACCATGAACAATTACAAGGATTTTTACATTTTCTCTTCATCTCTCTCCTTTTTCATGATTAACAAACGTGATTGAGACAAAAACAACAACAGCTAAAGACACGACGACCACGACCATGACGACCACGACCACGACCATGACGACGACGGCGACGACGACCACGACCACGACCACCACGACCACGACCACGACCATGACGACGACGGCGACGACGACGGCGACGACGACCACGACCACGACCACCACGACCACGACCACGACCATGGCGACGACGGCGACGACGACCACGACCACGACCACGACCACCACGACCACGACCATGACGGCGACGGCGACGACGACCACGACCACGACCACCACGACGGCGACGATGACCGCGACGACGGCGACGATGACCACGACCACGACCGCGACCACAACCACGACGACCACGACCGCGACCACGACGGTGACGACGACGACGACGACCGCGACCACGACTGTAAAAGGTTAATTTGACCAGAATGAAGCGTTGCTGTGGGTCACGTCCTTCTTCTTCTCTCTTTAATGCTGCGTCTCCTTGTTCCTCTGATCTGACTCTGCAGGCTTCTGCCCCCCCCCCCCCCCCCCACCGGTTTGACGGAGCGGCTTGTAAAAGCCACCAATTAGGTGGAACAGTGGCGTGCAAAGGGCCGCGGCCGTCGGCCCTCTGTAGCCGTCAGAGTCCCTGGGGGGGGGGGACGGAGGGGGAGGAGATGTTTTGACAGGATGAATAGACGCGGCAGGAAAAGGCTTTTGTTATGCTAACGGACAGTCGCTGTGTTCTCACTCACGCCTCCTCACAAGGAGCTGGTTCTGTTGTGCTGTCGACGAGCTGGGTGAGGACATGTGGACCGGACCGGACCAGGACCCCATGAGGAAGTGGACTCAGAGCGGTCCAGAACAAATGGTGGATGAGCAACTGTCCTCCTTTCATGAACTGTGCATAAACATGTATTAACACTTCAAACATGAACATGTTTCCTCCACAGTCCTTTTCTTACCTTGACTTCACCTCTGAGATGAGCCTCGATCATTTAGTGAAACTCCTCCGTGAGTGTTTGTGTTGTTGGATTACTAATGAGGAGATGAAGAGCAGCCTGCTCCTCCTCCTCCTCCTCCTCCTCCTCCTCCTGTCTCCTGGGAGTCGCTCGTCTCTCAGCCTCTCACAGTCGGTGGACGTCCATCATAACACCAGGACTTTCTAACACATCGTGGTCCTGCTGCGCTGGGGGGGGGAGGGGGGGGGCTGCATCAAGCAGGCTTTCAGCCAGTATTACCCATGATTCTTAGCGCTTGTTTCCACCTGATGTGGAGCTGAAGATCAGCTGGCATCAGTTACAGTGAGAGCTCACATCTGAGCTCAGTCTTTCCAAATGACTCAAAGATTCATGTTGGTTTGTCGCTCAGACACATCATCGACTCGCTGGAGAGACAGCTCAGAGGTCATGTGACAGCTCAGAGGTCATGTGACAGCTCAGAGGTCATGTGACAGCTCAGAGGTCATGTGAC
>JBBMOC010000112.1:398716-410624 GCA_037975185.1 Centropyge bicolor | reverse complement strand
GTCTCTCTCTCTCTCTCCCTCTCTCTCTCTCTGTCTCTCTCTCTCTCTCTCTGTCTCTCTCCCTCTCTCTCTCTCTCTCTCTCTCTCTCTCTCTCTGTTAATCTCGTCTCCTCACACACACACAGCTGATAATGTTTAAGCCCCAGCAGAGCAAAGCCAAGCAGACAAGTCGCTTATTAGCTCCATAATGACATAATTAACTTTTTGTCTCTAATCGTCAAGGAGGTAATGGCTCCGATAAAAAGACCCTCAGCTGCAAATCAAAAATCAATAATCCATCGAGCGGCGTGAAGAGGAGCAGCGAGCGAGTGAGCGAGCCGCTCTGCAGGTCTGCACTCGCTCACACAGCCGCCAAACAAAACGCCTTTATCTTCACATTACTCTATTTACATTATTATTATTATTGTTTTTACATCTGACTTTTATAAAAAAAAACTCTTTTAAAGTGTTGAATGTTTTCAGCAGCTACACGACAACGAAGGGTGGAGACTGAGGCGGTCGGTCGATTTTCACTCCTTCAGCCAAACGAAGCAATTTTTCATGTCGTGTGAAACTTTGATTGTCACGATCGTTTGTGTCGACTGAAGTTTTATTGCTGCACTTTGCTTCATTCAGGTCACACATTTGCAAAAAAACAGATTAAAAACGGACTCATGTGAACAGCAGGGCGGCGCTATCGTATCCACAACATGGGCTCCGACATTTCCCATGATGCTCGTGCTCGTGGACAGCGAGCTGCGTGGGAGCCCGTCTGTCTGGTCAAACAAACATCAGAAGTCGGTGAACTCATCTGAGTTTGATTGGGTTTAGAGAAGCAGCTGTTAGAGTGACTGGGTTTGATCCTGAAGAAGCTTCAGTTCTTCTCTGGAGGAAGCACGAACTCTGTAGCCTTCAGCCGTCTGAAGCATGAAGCCTGAATGTTTCCTGTGTGGTGACTCCCACATGTCAAACAGTCCACTGAACAGCTCTCTCTCTCTCTCTCTCCTCTCCACCTCCTCTCGATCGCCCATCACCACGACAGCACGTGAGTGTGTTTGTGAACCATTATGAAGCTGCCTGAGCTGTGCTAGCAGCAGTGCTAACTGCTAACCTGTGTCTTTGCTCCTGTGCTCCCCTCTGTGTGTCTCTGACCTCTGACCTCTGACCTCTGACGCCGCCTCGCCCTCTCAACACGCCTCTCTGAAGGGGGTAAGTCCTGTTCAATGCACATGTCAAGTGTCCACAGCAGCGGGGGGGGGTCAGAGAGAGAGAGGGACATGTCCTCCAGCCACAGACAAATGTGGGCGTCCGGCGGCTGCAGGCTCCGCCTCTCTCACAGTGACTGACTGTCAGTGAGCCTCAGACCCAAGCTTCTGCTCTGGCCTGTTTTTGCTCCTTGTAATTCCACTGTAAGTCCACTGGAAAAAAAGGCTCCAAAAATAAGTTAAAAAAAATAAAACAAGATATTTTTGCTTGTAATCAGTGAGAAAATCTGCCAATGGAACAAGTGAAAATTCTTGAAATGAGACAATATGTTAACGTTATGAGATCTTGACATTAAAAACCTTCTGGCTTGTTTCATGTGAGATGAGACTTTCCAAGACTGTTTCACGTAAGAAGATTTTCAAGCTGCACCGTCTACAAACAAGTGACTGTGTCTGACTGAACTGTGACTCGTTAGGTGATTGTGTCTTACATGAAGTGTGATGAGATATTTTGAGTAGAAATTAGAAAAATATACGTGGTCAGGTTTTGAGTTTTTGCAGTGTCCTGGTTACTTCCTGCAGATCTGTGTGTTGATCCTCAGACAGGAGAAACTCACGTTGACTGAAACTGTTCCGGTTCAGGGGCCTCATTTATAAAGCTTGTGTTCGCACAAAACAGAGTGCACGCCTCTTCCTACGCAAAGGTTGTGATTTATAAAAATAAACCTGGCGTGAGAATGTGCGCAGCGGTACGTAAACTCTGATGCTGCCGTAAGAACATGTTGGAGACGGGAAACTGGCGGTGCAGATGGTGAGGTGGAAAACTGAAGCCAGATTCATGTCATACGTTTAATATCATCACATATCAGACGTATAGACTTTTTTTGGGGGGGGGACAATAAACAACATGTATGGGATGTGAGGTGGGTCCAGCTGCGCAGTCTTCCAGACAGATTGTGATTTATAAAGGGAGAATATCGAGCAGGTGTGCGGACGCACGGTTTTATGAATCAGGATATTTCTTTGGTCTGTGCACACTTTTAGTGTGAATCCTACACAGTGTTTAATAAATGAGGCCCCAGCTCTTTTAAAGGATCAGTTCAGCTGCGTTCGTGATTCACTTGTTTCTCTTGGCTGAGTTTCATTCTTTCACTTTTCAGGAATCCAATTGAAGCTGGAAACGAGCTGCCTGTGTTTTTCTGTCTGTTTCTGAATGTGAGCGAACGTCTGTTTGTCCTGTCGCTGTTTTCAGTCCACATTCAAACAGTCCAGTTCAGGAAGCCTGGATATGATCCACTTCCAGATGAACTGTTTATCAGCGAGTGATTCAGTCTGTGCTGAACCTGCTTCCTGTCTCCTGACCTGGTGGGTGGGCCCAGGGGCTGTGATTGGCCGCTTCAACCAGTCAAACTTGACCAACACATTTTCAGGGTTCTGCTGCTGATGTTGAGGATGGAACTGACGCCTCACGCTCCGCCTCCTCCTGCTGCGGCGGCGGCCTTCGCCTCGGACACCAAGCTCAACCTTTCAGCCAAATGTCCATTAGTGTTTACGTCCACAGAGACGTCTTCACTTCCTGCGGGACGTCTTCACTTCCTGCGGGACGTCCTGCTTCCTGCGGCCTTGTCAGCGCTCAGTCTGAAGAGTTTACCTGCTGCTCGTCCACCGACAGGAAGACTCGCCGCTCGAGTCCCCCGAAGACAGGAGCGCATGTTTTCCCTGGCGCAGAGCCGGCGTGTGTGTGTCGCGGTGGAGGCGGGGACGCTGACAGGAAGTGTGACAGCTCCTTTCTGTTCTCCACATCAAACGGCCTCCGGGGCCCGTCGGAGTCAGGACGGCGACGAGACTTCTGTAAACTACAGACCCATCGCGCTAATCGACGCCGACTTCAAACCGTCTCCTCGCTCCTCGGCGGCCGACTGACGGCTGCGAGCGCCTGACAGCGGCTCAGGATGACGGGCGGCTCGTCCGCTGGGACTCAGCCCGTTAATGTGAACAAACGAGCGCCAACGCGGAGTGGAGGACGAGCTTCTGTCAGAGAGATGAGAGCCGACAGGCTGACGGACGCCGAGACGGATTCTTCCCGACGCCGTCCGGAAACGTCTGTGTTATCGGAGCCGACAGTTTGAACAGTTTGGCTTCTTCCTGCTCTGAGACACTTTCTGATGATGAGCTGATGGAAAACATTCAGTCCACGACTGAACACGAGCACCAACTCCATACGTTCCTCCACTTGTGTTCCTCCTCCTCCTCATCCAGAGGAGCGTCTCCTCCACGACTTTAGTCTGGCAGCTTCACTTCCTGTCAGAGCACAGTGGAACCACCTGAAGCTTTGTGATGGACTGAAGCTGAAACAGATGCATCACAGCTGCTTTAGGCCTAAACTTTGATCTGCAGCTTCATCAAGAGTCCAGTTTCTCAGCGGAACCTGAAAACAATCTGCTGCTCAGCATCGAGTTTGGCTGAAGTATTACTTCAAAATACAGAGTAGTGGGAAGGAATGTGGCGCAGTAAAAGTACAACACTGGCCTGTGAACTGTGGTGTAGCAGCTTGTTCAAGTCACATGATCAGACTGTGTTTGTCCACAGGGTTACAGCGCCCTCCACCTGGCCTCCATCCACGGCCACCAGCACGTCGTCCACGCCCTCATCAACTCGCACAGTGAGTCCGTCCACCTCACATTCATGTTCTGACCAATCACAACCACCACATTCAGTCCTCAGGTGAGCTGGGAACAGGTGAAAATACAGCGGCTGATTATCGCTCATCATTTGTTCTGAACCACATTCACACACATTATAGGAACATGTTGTCACAGCGCTGTTCTCCTTTGTTTTTACTGGTTTATTTTCAGTGGATTTGAAGTTTTATACTCCAGTGCTTTCAGAGGTGTGGTCTTCAGGTGCAGGAGGTGTGGTCTTCAGAGGTGGACGTGTGGTCTTCAGAGGTGGAGTTGTGGTCTTCAGGTGGTGGAGGTGTGGTCTTCAGGTGCAGGAGGTGTGGTCTTCAGGTGCTGGAGGTGTGGTCTTCAGAGGTGGAGGTGTGGTCTTCAGAGGTGGAGGTGTGGTCTTCAGAGGTGGAGGTGTGGTCTTCAGGTGCAGGAGGTGTGGTCTTCAGGTGCTGGAGGTGTGGTCTTCAGGTGCTGGAGGTGTGGTCTTCAGAGGTGGAGGTGTGGTCTTCAGAGGTGGAGGTGTGGTCTTCAGAGGTGGAGGTGGGGTCTTCAGGTGGTGGAGGTGTGGTCTTCAGGTGGTGGAGGTGTGGTCTTCAGAGGTGGAGGTGTGGTCTTCAGAGGTGGAGGTGTGGTCTTCAGGTGCAGGGGGTGTGGTCTTCAGAGGTGGAGGTGTGGTCTTCAGTGATGGACGTGTGGTCTTCAGAGGTGGAGGTGTGGTCTTCAGGTGCAGGAGGTGTGGTCTTCAGAGGTGGAGGTGTGGTCTTCAGGTGCAGGAGGTGTGATCTTCAGGTGCAGGAGGTGTGGTCTTCAGGTGCAGGAGGTGTGGTCATCAGTAGTGGAGGTGTGGTCTTCAGGTGGTGGAGGTGTGGTCTTCAGGTGCAGGAGGTGTGGTCTTCAGAGGTGGAGGTGTGGTCATCAGTAGTGAAGGTGTGGTCTTCAGGTGCAGGAGGTGTGGTCTTCAGGTGCAGGAGGTGTGGTCTTCAGGTGCAGGAGGTGTGGTCTTCAGGTACAGGAGGTGTGGTCTTCAGAGGTAGAGGTGTGGTCTTCAGAGGTGGAGGTGTGGTCTTCAGGTGCAGGAGGTGTGGTCTTCAGAGGTGGAGGTGTGGTCTTCAGGTGCAGGAGGTGTGGTCTTCAGAGGTGGAGGTGTGGTCTTCAGGTGCAGGAGTTGTGGTCTTCAGAGGTGGAGGTGCAACAATAAGTAACAACAACGAAAACATGTACATACACAAGTGAAGTTTGACAAAAGACGTCTCATATTTCATCGTTTTTCAGAAGGAACCTGATGATTCGTTTCATGAGTTCCGTCAGATTTGTCTTCTGCTTCATATTTGAAGGAACAAACTTCTCATTTCTTGTGCTTTAACCCAGAGACATTTTTACCCTGAATGTGCTGCTTTGTCAGCTCATGAACCAAACTGCATCACAAACACGTGTTTTTCTGTTGCTGCCGTTTTTTTTATTCCTAAATCAAATTGATATTCACACGTTGTGAACGGAGCGGCGAGGGATTCTTCTTCTTCACGCCTCACAGGCTCTGTGAAAGACCGAGACAGCCGCCATGCAAATCCCTGTGCCAGATAAAAGACCCACCCACCCCCAGATTGACAGGTCCAGTCCAAACCCCCCCTCCCAGGAAGAGGAGAGGTGGGGGGCTCATGCTGCTGCTAATGAGGCAGACCTGAGCCTGAGGCCGATTCACCACGGACTCCTGACGGTCTGATCCCTGGAGCCGCACACATCCATATGCTGCGAGTCACAGCCAGTCCATCAGCGTGGACACAGATGGACACCCGGGTCAACGTGTCCACACACAAAAGACGTTTCCATATGGACAGTGAGGACACAAAGTCCAGATATGTGTCTGTGTCTCAGTCACAGAGTTGTCTCCGCTGTCTCTCTCTGCTGTCTCCACTGTCTCCGCTGTCTTCACTGTTTTCACTGTCTCTGCTGTCTCCACTGTCTCTGCTGTCTCCACTGTCTCTGCTGTCTTCACTGTCTTCACTGTCTTCACTGTCTCTGCTGTCTCTGCTGTCTCCACTGTCTCTGCTGTCTCTGCTGTCTTCACTGTCTCTGCTGTCTTCACTGTCTTCACTGTCTCTGCTGTCTCCACTGTCTCTGCCGTCTCCACTGTCTCCACTGTCTTCACTGTCTCTGCTGTCTCTGCTGTCTCCACTGTCTCTACTGTCTCTACTGTCTCCGCTGTCTCCACTGTCTCCACTGTCTTCACTGTCTCTGCTGTCTCCACTGTCTCTGCTGTCTCCACTGTCTCCGCTGTCTTCACTGTCTCTGCTGTCTCCACTGTCTTCACTGTCTTCACTGTCTCCGCTGTCTTCACTGTCTCTACTGTCTTCACTGTCTCCACTGTCTTCACTGTCTCCACTGTCTTCACTGTCTCTACTGTCTCCACTGTCTCTGCTGTCTCCACTGTCTCTGCTGTCTCCACTGTCTCCGCTGTCTTCACTGTCTCTACTGTCTCCACCGTCTCCACTGTCTCCGCTGTCTTCACTGTCTCTGCCGTCTCCACTGTCTCCGCTGTCTCCACTGTCTCTGCCGTCTCCACTGTCTCCGCTGTCTTCACTGTCTCTACTGTCTCCACTGTCTCTGCCGTCTCCACTGTCTCTACTGTCTCCACTGTCTCTGCCGTCTCCACTGTCTCCGCTGTCTTCACTGTCTCTACTGTCTTCACTGTCTCTGCTGTCTCCACTGTCTCTGCCGTCTCCACTGTCTCCGCTGTCTTCACTGTCTTCACTGTCTCTGCTGTCTCCACTGTCTCTGCTGTCTTCACTGTCTCTGCTGTCTTCACTGTCTCCACTGTCTTCACTCTCTCTGCTGTCTCCACTGTCTCTGCCGTCTCCACTGTCTCCACTGTCTTCACTGTCTCCACTGTCTTCACTGTCTCTGCTGTCTCCACTGTCTCTGCCGTCTCCACTGTCTCCACTGTCTTCACTGTCTCTGCTGTCTCTGCTGTCTCCACTGTCTCTTTGTCTCTGCTGTCTCCACTGGCTCTTTGTCTCTGCAGTCTTCACTGTCTCCGCTGTCTGTCTCGGTCTCGCTCGGCTCTTTGTCTCTGCTGTCTCCACTGTCTGTCTCAGTCTCAGCTTGGCTCTTTGGCTCTTTGTCTCTGCTGTCTCTGCTGTCTGTGCTGTCTCTTTGTCTCTGCAGTCTTCACTGTCTCTGCTGTCTGTCTCGGTCTCTGCTGTCTCTTTGTCTCTGCTGTCTCTTTGTCTCTGCTGTCTCCACTGTCTCCACTGTCTGTTTGTCTCTGCTGTCTCCACTGTCTCTGCTGTCTCCACTGTCTCCACTGTCTCTTTGTCTCTGCAGTCTTCACTGTCTCTGCTGTCTGTCTCGGTCTCTGCTGTCTCTTTGTCTCTGCTGTCTCCACTGTCTCCACTGTCTGTTTGTCTCTGCTGTCTCCACTGTCTGTTTGTCTCTGCTGTCTCTGCTGTCTCCGCTGTCTGTCTCGGTCTCAGCTCGGCTCTTTGTCTCTGCTGTCTCCACTGTCTCTGCTGTCTTCACTGTCTGTCTCGGTCTCCACTGTCTCTTTGTCTCCGCTGTCTCTGCTGTCTCCACTGTCTCTTTGTCTCTGCAGTCTAAAGATGTGGAGGAGATGCTCTGAAACCAAATCTCTGCTAAAAGCTGCAACTTTAAGGCTTAATAGTTTGAGAAAAACTTTCTGTTTCATTTGAAGGCATTGTGGGAAATGTAGGAACTCCCTGACGGCAGCAGAGAGTCAGGAGACAGTGAGTCCAGCTGTTCGTCACAGTGAGGCCGGCCGATGCTGCAGATCCAGTTCTCCTCCCTGCTGCAGCGGAGGAGGTGAAAGTGTGTTTGAGGGAGTGAAACAGTCTGTAATGACCGGACTCAGTTACACAGTGAAACCATTAGCTTTCCAGCGTCACACCGAGGAGCTGCAACATGAGTTCAGCCTCCACCTCCTCACAGCGACTGCCGTCCAATCTGTCCTCATTAGACTCAGTGTGACTTCAGGAGACGGCAGATCTGCTGCTCGTCCTTCCTGTGGTCTTCACTCCCAGCAGCCTCCGGCAGCTCGCTCGGTGCCGCCGCCGCCCGTCTGCTCCGTGCAGACATAGAAACCCACGGCGACGCCTCACGAGTAGGAGGCCCTTTACTTTAGAGTGTGAGAGCACAGAAAGGACTCGTGACTTCAGTGTTGTGGTGTTCTGTTCTGAAGGGGTTAACGTGGATTTTTCACCGACAGCACGCTCGGCCTTCCTCCTTCAGATGAGGCGGCGCCACAGTCTGCATACAGAATCAGACGCTTGTCAGGGAGCTGTGGGCGGGTGTCACTCACCCTGAGGAGGCAGCTGACTGTCCTCGGAGCTGTTGACCCCTCCCCCCGACAATCCTCCCCCCTCCACCGCATGTTATCTCAAATAATTACCCGCTGCCTCTCCTGGGCCTCCTGTTCAGGGCGAGGGGGGGGGGGGGGGGGGCTGGACCCGTCCACCAGGCCTGCAGCCAGGAAGCCGTTTGCTAATTAGCCGCCCTGGTACCTGTGCAGCCCCCAGACGATGGAGGGCAGGCCGCTCTGCATCCAGAGGAGCAGGAAGTTCACCTGCCACACCTGGGCCGGGCTGAGACCAGGACCAGGACGTCAGCAGGTAGAAACCAGCGGAGAGCTGAACCTGTAACCTGTGAGCTCGTCGTCAGGCTGAAGGAATCATCTCTGTCATCTGCTGAGCAGGCGACACCAGACACATGTTTCCTGATGGCCTGCAGGTGGCAGCAGTGAGGCCAGGACAGGAAGTGGAGCAGAAACAGAGCAGGCTTCAAACTGGACAATCATTCAATGTGTCAAACACTGAAGGACACAGAGGAACAGAGACATTAACGTCCGTGACGAGTTTCACTTTTCACTTCTGTTGTTTTTCAAACAGCTTGTATCTGATCATTTGACCATGTTTTGAATTCTTTGATGAGAAACTTGAACCTTTTGTGATTTAAATGAGCAGTGGACTCAGAGTGGTCCCCTGTTTGAACCGGGCCGTCCCCCCTCTGCCAGCACCACTGGAGCTGCAGCTTCTCTAAAGAAGAATCCAGCTGGTGTCTGCTTCCTCTGCTCAATGAGAGACATGAAGATGAAGCGGTTCTGTCTCGTAGATCAGACAAGTCTTCAGAGCAGGACTCAGTTTGAGGACAAAGTCTCACTGAAACCTTCTCATGTTTTTCTCTCAGATGCTAAAACCAACATCAGGGATTATCACGGGAAGACGGCGGTTCACTACTGGAGCGGCGCCGCCGACGTCTTCTCCAGGCCGGACTGTCCGTCAGGTGAGGAGACACGCCCCCTCAGGTCTGTTGTTGTTGTCATGGCAGACACAGGATCCATCACTCCGTGGCTCAGGTGGGGCTGTGTTTTCAGGTGGGGGGCTTCATCGGGGCCGGCAGACGCAGCGGTACGTCCTGCCCTCCCTGCTGCTGTCCCGCTCTCGCAGTCAGGGGCAGCTCAGCCTGGACCTGGGGAGGCCTCAGTCTGCGGCCGCTCACGACGCCTTGGACCTGCAGCTGTGAGGGTCCTGCAGGGTCCTGCGGCGCCAGGCGTCCCCCTGAGGACACGCCCCAGTCCTCACTGCACTGACAGGGGACATTCAGTCAACACACGTTAAACTGTGACTGACGAGCTCAGTTCACGTCAAAGTTTACATCAAACTAAACAAGTGAGTCATCAGCAAATAAAAAGTTCAACCACCTCTCTGATGTTTCACTCGTAATGATTCTTTGAACTTTGAGCTGCAGGTGTTCGAGTGTGTTCAGGTCAACATGAAGCTTTATTCTATTTAACAGGAGCTGTCTCACTCACCTCCACACGTTTGGTTCACAAGTGAAGGACAGACAGTTGGTTGAAATGTCTCCTGGGATCGAAAGCAGACCTGTTCTTGGTGTGTGTGTGTGTGTGTGTGTGTGTCTGTGTGTGTGTGTGTGTGTGTGTGTGTTTGTGTGTTTTCATGTGGTGACGGTGAGACTGACTCGTCCAGTCAGAAGCAGCAGTGACTGTTGGACAGAACGTCTCCATGAAGACAGCTCTCCCTGTGACGCTGCAGCAGACAGGAAGTCGTCTTCTGTCTCTGAACCACACTCAGGAAGCATCACCTGTTCATTCTGGACATTAATGAGCACAGGTGTCCAGATGTGTCCAACATGTGTCCAGATGTGTCCGGGTCGGTCACGTCCTCCTCAACAGATCCATCCTCTCGCTCTGAATCATCGATCACAGTTTGACTCCTCCTCAGCTGATCAAGAGCTGTTCAGTCTTTCTTTTCAGAGCCGAGTGGGCGTCTTCACGGCGGGACACGAAGAGGCTGGACGGGACGGCAGAGGGGACATGACTGATGTGCGTGGACCCTCCCCCTCGATGGGACAACAATGTGATGACCCGTGACCTCTGACCCCTCTGACCTCATGACCTCCGTGAGCCCCAACACACAGCTCAGTGCTGGGCACAGTGAGCTCTCACCGCTGAAGCTGCTGAGGAACCAGGACCGGGCCTGAGAGAGGCGGAGCCTGTTTCCTGTGGGTTTGAACCTACGAGCCACTCGCTTCACTCCGATCGTCCCTCTGACCACGTGTTCCTGTCGCTCATTGTTTGTTCACAGCTGCCACCGTGGGGCGCTGTGCTGGCGGGTGCACAGGTGTCCTCAGCAGGCCTGCAGAGAGCCCGGAGGGCGGCTGTTAACGAGGCTGACGGACAGCGCTGATTAAAGCCGGCGACCGGCCGGGACGCCATTAGAGCTCACTGTGACGCCATATGAGAGGAAGTGAGCTCTGAAAAGCAGGAAATGATGGTCGTACGCTGTCAGGAGGAGGTGTCAGGATGTTCAGGGACTCAGCTCATCTCCCCCCGGGTCTCGTCCTGCAGACACACAGTCACCATGGCGACCTCACATCACAGGTGACGGGAAAGTTGAGCTCAGAAAGAATTTCAAACCCCACCTACTTTTTCACCTCCACCAATCACAGTGTGACGTGGCTGTGATGTCATGATGATGTCATGATGATGTCATGCTGTGATGCCAGAAGGAACCTGTCCGTCTGTGTCTCAGATTCTCATCAAGTGTTCAGATGCAAACCTTTTCTACTTTTACTTCTAACAGTACTTCTACACTGTGGTACTAGTACTTTTACTAAAACATCTTTCAGTACAAAGTACATACCAATGAAAATGTCAGTATTTTGCACTTATTTTCTACCTGCTGACAGAATGTGGAAATGTTTCGACTGGACTTTACCAAAGTGTCGATAAACACTGTGAACTTCCTGCTGTGACACTAACGAGGGAATATTTCCAGAAACAGCAGCAACACGTTTCCTTCCTGCTTCTTCACACACGCTGGTCGAGGCGGTCGAGGCGGTTTAAAGGCCGCTCGGCTCGGCACTGCCGCTGCCGGTTCAGTGTGGTCGACCTGAACCCCGAGGCCGCGGGCGGCAGAGCTGTCTGTGCGGAGGCTCCGCCTCTGATGGCTCCTTCATTCAGCCGCGGCCCCCGACCAGCCTCAGGCTCAGCTGGGTCTGTCTGTCTGGACGACTGACTGGATGCAGCCGCTCGCGAATCTGCTGTTGGGAAGATTAACGCACACAATCTGCATCTGTATGTAGATGGAGGCAGGGTCGCTGTTACTGATGTGAGCAGAAGAAATGTGGGCGGGGTTTCACCGAGCAACGCGCTGACCAACACCCCGAGCAAGACCGACACCAGCCGGACGTCCAGGACGTCCTCAACTGATGTCACAAGCTGGGCCAGTTCATCCTCCTCCTGCTCCTTCTCCTCCCCCTTCTCCTCCTCCCCCTCCTGCTCCTCCTCCTCCTCCTCCTCCTCTCCCTCCGCCTCTTGTTCTTTCACATGCTGTCCCAGATTGTGTCTCCCACAGGCCGAGGCCCCGCTGGTGTCACCTGTCCCAGAGCCCAGGTGGATGGGGAACCTGAGGGCCCTCATGGAGGAGAGAGAGCGGCAGCGTGGTAGGTGGGGAGGTAAGAGAGCTGCTGAGCCTCTAGAGAGTGAGCCTCCGTGCAAACGATCTATGAGGAAGTAGCTCT
>JBBMOC010000112.1:361785-384285 GCA_037975185.1 Centropyge bicolor | reverse complement strand
TGGGCTGAAAGTCGTCCCGGGCAGATCCCAGGGCAGGTGATGGATCGTCCTGTGAGGTCCTGAGGGCTGACCCCGCTCGGCCCCGGGGGGCCCCGGGGGGCCGGCGGCTCCATCTGCTGCAGGTCGCTCACACTCGGCCACATGTGTCTGGCAGGGAGTGGTGAGAGTGGAGGCTGAGGCTCATCAGAGTCTGTCCATTAGTCAAAGCTCTGCTGATTAAATGTTGTTAGCTGAGTCCCGGCGCAGTAATTAAAGAAAAGCAGCGTGCGTCGCTCTGCCACAGACGGCGTGCGCTCGTCCGGACCAGCTGGTCCACAGAGCTGATCCGCAGCGAACTGCCCCGTAATGCTGCTGCTGTCCCACATTAGACTGAAACAGGCTCAGGTCTCTAAATGTGACAACAGGGACGACGCACACACACACGCACACACACACAGACTCACGGCTGAGTGTGTGACATTCAGGTCATGACGTGTGTTTACAGTCAGTGCAGAGACGTTCACAGTTAAACACCACTTGATTGACACATCACATATCTGCAGCAGAATCAGGATTGTTTTCCCGTCATGTCCACCAGGGGGCGTGCTGCTGCCGCTCTGGGACATGAATGCTTTAGAGGAGGTGCTGGACTCCAAGATGGCGCCCGTTCATTCAGTGACAGTTAACTTCAGCAGGAGCGTCGCGGTGCACTGAGGTCCAGGTGGGGGCGCCGCTCCGCAGGTATCTGCTCAGTAACCAAAGCACTGGACACATGAAACTGGTCCGGTCCGTCCTGAAGGGAGCAGGACTGTGTGAAGCTGGATGATGTGAATGAGTGACTGACTGAGTTCATAAACTCAGGCTCAGATTCACAAACAGCTGCCGGTGCATCAGCACCTCCCTCTGGA
The DNA here is from genome assembly GCA_037975185.1 of Centropyge bicolor. Taxonomy (NCBI): domain Eukaryota; kingdom Metazoa; phylum Chordata; class Actinopteri; family Pomacanthidae; genus Centropyge; species Centropyge bicolor. The sequence continues at coordinate 383,398 of JBBMOC010000112.1, read as the reverse complement.
GGAGGAGCGACGCTGGCGGAGGAGAAACCGTGGAGGGAGATTTGTGTGAGAGTCTCTGGTCGTCACACTGGAAGCGTCTAAACGTGACATTAATTCAGGAATGAGCTTAAAATGAAACAAACAGACCTCCAGCTAACTGAGGCTAATTATCACAAGCTAAATCCTCTGTCTCATTCCTGTACATCAAACCAACACGAGCTGAGGCCAGTTCTTCTGCATCCAACACGTCCAGTCAGTCGTGTTCCTGCTCGAATTAATGATGTTCGGGGGCCTCGGCCTGGCAGGTGAAAACCTGCTGCTACAGTTACATTGAAATAACAGCCACCAAATGGCGCCGTCAGCCCTCGGGTTTAATTGCTTTGGCACCGGTGCCAACTATAATCACCTGTCACAGCAAACAACGGCTGCATCTGTTTACACGTCTGTCAGAGAGGGGGGGGCGGAGGGCATGACCCCACACACAGAAGGTCACATGTCCTCCTGCTTTGGAAGTCATTGGCTCTGCGGGAGGGGAGGGGGGGGGGGGACTTATCTAATGAACTGTTTCCTCCTGTTTGTCTGGTTAAACCTACAGAGAGCAGCTGAATGAGGAAACTAACAAAACTTTAGATTTGAAACATTTCCAACTTTCAAAAGCCTCCTGTGGACAAGTGTCGTAAATTAGCATGTGTGCTAATACACTCAAACAATGCATCTGTCCAATGTAATTCTGATGTCCATATCAAATAAACAATAAAATAAATATAAAATAAAACTAAATAACATCCAATGAGAGCTCACCTTCAACTTAATTGCACCAGAGAGTCACTGTGGGCGAACCTGCTCAAACTGGACTGAAGGGGGCACTTCTGCTCTGCTGTAAAGCTGCTGCTGCATCATGACATGACGACATGCTAACATGACATGCTAACATGCCCACATGACAACATGCTAACATACCAACATGCCGACATGCTAACATGCCCACATGACAACATGCCAACATGCTAACATGACGACATGCTAACATGGCAACATGACAACATGCTAACATGACATGCCAACATGCCCACATGACAACATGCTAACATACCAACATGCTAACATACCAACATGCTAACATACCAACATGACAACATGCTAACATACCAACATGCTAACATACCAACATGCCAACATGCTAACATGACAACATGTCCACATGCCAACATGCTAACATGCTAACATGACGACATGCTAACATGGCAACATGCCACCATGCCCACATGAACATGACATGCCAACATGCTAACATGCTAACATGACAACTCCTCTCAGGCTGATGAGAGGCATCATTACATGTTGGACTGCAGCAGCAGACGTGAGGAGGAGGACGCTCTGCTCGTCACACGTTCACCAGCTGCCACCTAGTGTCACGTCTGGGACTCTTCTGGGATTAAACACCCAACACGTACCAGCCTGTGTCAGTATGGTCAGTATCAGTATTTTAGTGGTATTTCTAGTCTTACTACATTACTGCATTAGAGATGTGTTTGAAGACATGTAGAAATAATCATTTAGAATAAATATGTATATCTCCAGATTCTCTGAATATGTAAATATTGTTGATTTGTAAAGCTCTACAGCTCGACACAACACGTCTCCTCCTTCAAACTGAACGAGAAGAGAAACACATCTTTGAGTGGCGGTGGACTTTAAGTCAAAGATCTTCCACAACATGTATTCAGATGATCTATCATCTTAAATGATGTGACAGGTCTGAACTGTGTTGTTCTTTGAATTAAATCCCAGGCGGATGTGTGAGGGGAAATCTGCCTATAATACAATACGTGGAGGAGATGGAGGTAAAGGGTGCGTCCACGCTCGTCTGAGCCTGCACTTGACAGCTGTTGTGTGGAGGTGGGCACGGCCTGCTGAACAAAAGGTCGGCAGGCATCATAGATTTCAACGACAGGCTGACTCTCTGACAAACCGCCGCTGACAGACGCACATTTCACTCCATCGCCAGCCGGCCGCCAGCCTCTGCCCACCGTCCCGGCCTAAAGAGATCGGGGGGGCGGTCAAAGGTTATGGCTGGAAGAAGCATCAGTGATGGGAGACTGTCACGGCCCAGCGAGCCTGACATGTAGAGTGAACTCATTCTGTCCAGCCGGCAGCCTCATCTCAGGCTACTAAATTAGACCCATTGCCAATTCATGAAAGGCAGAAATCTGACAGCACGTCTGTCAGACTCTCCAGGATGTGTGTGTGTGTGTGTGTGTGTGTGTGTGTGTGTGTGTGTGTGTGCGTGTGTACCAGTGAGCCGTCACACTGCACACTCCTCATAAATAGGCCTACATGTAAAGTCAGGTTGTCCTCAAATTGGCCCAAAGTCCCTCAGAAAGAAGGGTGAAAGATAATAAAGAGGAGCTGAGACAGAGCTGAGGGAAATACACAGAGTTAAGGTAAAGTCACCATTTTCAACCAAAGTGTGATAAAGAATCTAACATATGTGGGGTCAAAACTAAATAGGATTCCAGTAAATATCAAGTGGAAAACACAGCTACAGTGGCAAGAAGAGAAAACAACAGTTCCCACAAATCTCCTCACACGGCGCATGCGCAGTTGGGTCTTAACAACATGACGAACGGTGATGTTTTCAGTAGCAACCGTCGGTGGGGACTCAATAAAATCTTTGTAAAAGGTAGGAAATGTTTAAAAAGCCAAAATAGAAAATGCTTTAGTAAAATGCGAAAACAGTCGCGAGTCACTGTTGTAATATTATTCTTTAAAGAGTGAGTGAGACTTACACAGAAGAGTTAGCTAAAGAAGCTAACCAAGCTAACGGAAACTCTCCGCTTGTCTGAGTTTTAATTGAAATAATTTGACCACAACAAACACGAAACCTCAGTATGTCTCACACCACAGACATTTTTATAACCGTTGTCGACACATTTACCTCCACAGATATTTGATTTATTTCATATATCCAGTATTTTTCCAAATCTGTGGGGAGGATGTGACGCCAGACTCGGTTTAAAATCTGGCAGCTTTTCCTTCTCACTGGCCATATTAACTTTACATGTTCTTGCAGACATTGGAATCAAGACAGACAACAATCATAATCTGTCTCAGCTCAGTTCGGCACATGTTCAACACAGCAGCAACACGAACTTCAGTCAAATTTCAGACTTTACATCCAACTCGTCTCGTGTTGCTCCAGGTTTTATCGCAGTGCAATCTTTGGCATTTGAATGTTGCATAATGTTTAAATGAAATCCTCATGGTGTGTTACATTTGTGCCCAGTGCATGAGAAGACACACACTGTCAGTACAAAGTTTTCAGTTTTGTTCAACCCTGGAGATAAAACCTCCACCGGGACATTAGTTCAAATCTAGCCGGTTTTCAAATTGAGGCTGGTCGAACTTTTCCTCCCAACACATCAGAACAGTTCATATCATTTCAGGGCAGAATAACGACCCATTGTTTGGTTATGGTGAATATACAGCTTGAAACGTCTGAGTCTAATGAAGCACCATTTCAATTCCAGGTTGAACTATGTCCACTTTACTTGATGAAGCAGCAGCAGATGTTCCAGTCAGAGAGCTCCCGGTCGGTCTGTCCAGACCTGCAGGTCCACCAGGTCTGTACACATCCATCCTGACAGCACTCATGGACCTTCAGGCATCTTTGATGCTGTTTCTATGTTTCCACCCAGATGTTCTTTGGACGCCATCAGAGAGACCTGATTCATTTTGCTCCCAATTAGACTGGAACTATATTCATATACATTTGAAACTGTATGTGATATGACAGAGTCCTGTACAAAGATAAAAGGGATGAATGTGGTTTGGTTCAGGCTGAACTCTCTGAGCATCGTTGCAACCTTCTGTACCAATCTGCTAATTAGCTTTTTACTCTTTCATATGATTGTTCTTTTGCCTCCTCCAGCTCTTCTCTCTCTCTGAATGCTGTCGTGTGATGAAGCCTCTGTTGAACTGCTGTCTATTTACTTACTTACTCACAGCTATATCAACCAATGACAACAAATGAGCCTGTTTTTATCGTGACAGAATCATCAGCGCATCAAAATGCTCGGGTGCGACAGGACATCTCGCGGGTGTCCAGGGAGGAGCTGGAGGACCGGTTCCTGCGGCTGCATGAGGAGACTCTGCAACTCAAGCAGCATATTCACAACCAGGACGACAAGATCAAGAAGTGAGATGCACACACACACACACACACACACACACACACACACACACACACACACACACAGACGTTATTACAACAGGACCCCTCATGACAGTTAAACAGAACTTGGTCTGTAAGAACAGTGGAGTTGTTCTTTTACCCCCAGACTTTCAAGTTATGACTTCTCTTCATGTCAGATTCTGTCCTTTCACCGTTTGCCTCCCCCACCCTTCAGGCTGGGCACCAAGCTGATGAGGCTGGTGAAGGACCGGGGCCGTATGGAGCAGCTGGCCGTGGGGGGAGGCCAGCCGGTCTCCAGGGTGCGGAACGTGGAGATGGAGGAGATGATGGAGGAGCTCCAGGAGAAAGTGCGGGGCCTGCAGACGGAGAACGAGGGTCTGAAACAGCGCCTCCATGTGACCAAGCAGCAGCTTATCAACTCGCAGAGCAGGAGGCCGACGCCTTACGGCCACATTCAGTCACGAGTCAACTCTGGGCTGAAGAGGCTGGATGACGCCTCGTCTCCTTCTCCAACCCGACCGAAAAGTACGTCTCAGACCTTTTTATGTGAAGGATCCAGCAGAGTGCCGACCCTGGCTTTAATGACCACAGTTCTATTTTATATGTAGTTCCTCTTCCATCCCGTCAGGCCCTTGTTGTTCCCGGGACAGTATTCTCTCGACTTACATATTCAAAAACGTGACACTTTTTCACTAAGGACCGATTTGAATCTGGTCGTCTGGGACTGAAACGGATATAAGTTGAGGGGAGAAGGTGTAAAGCACAATTCAGACGTTCTGTAGCTGAATGAAAATCCATAAATACAACATGTACTTGACTGTCTCCTGTATTATTCTCACTGACTTTGCTTTTTATAGCCGAGTTTTATCTATTTTTCCTACAACAATCTCTTTAACGTGACTGGAGCGAAATGAATGAACACTTTGGCTTTTCTCCTGCAGGTACGAGGAGTTTGGAGGGAGGTGGGAGACCTCCGACCGGCCTCTTACCTCGGTTTGGACACAATCTGCTGGAGGAGGCGAGGGCAGAGATCCGCCACCTGTGAGTGCTGCACCTTAATGCATAACACAAGTAAAGAGTAATATAACGAATTACCTCTGCTCTTGGGAAATTCTTATAAGTATTATTTAATGAATAATTGATCACATTTTTCAAGTAACACCCGTCACTGTGCTGGAAATCCTTTTCTTGTGGTCTCTAGGATGCAGGTTTTTTTCTCCTGCCGTCTGATTGAGACAGTATTTCACTACATTCGCCATATTTGTAGTGAGTTCACATATTTAAATCTAACTAGTTGGCTTCTTGGCTTCTTTGTTCACCAGAGAGAATGTGATCGAGCTCCAGCGGAGCCACATGGAGGAGATGGAGGGAGCCTCCGAGCTGCTGCAGGAGGAGCTGAAGAAGAAGGAGGCCGAATATGAGGAGAGACTTCTGCAGGTCCGACAGCAGCAGACCTCCAAAATGAGGTGAAATGGTGATACTAAGCAGACTCATTGATAATCAAAACAATCATCAGTTGAAGCCCAGTTTTTGAGCCGTTGTCACGTCCATGTCAGTGGATCCACCGTCATGAACACTTTAATACACACAAACTAAAGTCTGTGTAATTAGCCTCTGCTGGACTGTTGCATCTCTTCCCTCTATGCAACAATATTTATCTGTATTGGCTCTGTGAAATAATAAAGTAACAAATAAAAAATAAATAGAAGCTGTAAATTCTGGAGGATTCTGTGTGTCTGCAGCTTTTTGCAAACATTGTTTGAGCAGGAGTATTGATTATGTTTGGTTGGACCTTTCCACTACAGCAGGTAGAGGAAGGATGGAGGTTATACACATGTGTCTGCTCTGTAAACAAACACCTCAGGCGTTCACACATGAAGGCTTACTAACACTATGTTGTCTCTCAGGTCACATGTCAACAGCAACGTGACGATGATCAAACTGCAGAAGCAGCTGGCCGACAGGTCCAACACTGTGACTGAGCTGGAAGGACGATTTCTGCAGCTGCAGGAGGTGAGGAGCTTTTCCATCGCCGGCCTCACTGGAATCCTGCACCGACATCAGCTCGCAGCACAAATAAAGAAACACTCTCATGACCATCAATACTGGTGTCCCGTGGAGCAGCCTTCACCTGCTGTCTCATTGAAGATAGCTGTATACTCACCATCATGTTATGAAGAAGACACCTCCCAACATGCGTCCAAGTTGCACACAGGCTTCCAACAGTTACAGGACACACATCAGCTGTGGACATTTAGGAAAATGACACTGACTAAAGAGTTTAAGCAGAATCCTGGTCTAATTCTATATTTTCAGTATTTACAAATTCACTGTTTGTGCGTCTCTCAACACTGTCTGACTTCCTGTCCGTGTCTCAGCTCAAAGCTCATTGGTTCTTACTGATGACGTAAATCTTAAAAAGACACCTCACAAATATATAGTGTCATTTTTAAAAGGTTCATTTGTTTCCTCAAACAGTTGCTCTCTGTGGTTTTTATCAGACAAACAGGAGGAAACAGGTCATTTGTTAGCTGCGGATGAATCCACAGATGAACGACTGTGTGTGTTCGTGGTGATGAAGGAACAACAGTGAGGCTCTGTGAGGAGGTTTTAATGGACGCAGTACTTGTTTTTATACTTTAAAACAGGTTTTTGCTGAACTGTTTATGTGTGATTTCCAGGTTCAGAGGGCACTGAAGGCCAGTCACGATGCAGCGATGCTGAAGGTGGACGAGCTGTCGGCTCGACTGAAAGATGAGAGGCTGAAGAGTTTGGACCTGGAGAAGCAGCTGCAGAGCTCGAGCGTGGCCAAGATCAAGATGGAGCAGGTGACCACTGCACTGCACCAGAGCCACATGGGTATTACACACGATGTCATAGAAGGTGATTCTTCGTCTGGTCTGAGACTCCTGCTGGTGGTCTGCAGGGCAGTGATGGGCCTCCATCAAACCCTGCCACTCGTCTCCGAGGACTCTCTTTGTTTTTGTGCCACGGTGGTGGACTGAACTCCCCATTAGACAGACAGACAGACAGACTGACTGACAGATGACAGACAGATGACAGACTGACTGACTGACAGATGACAGACAGATGACAGACAGACTGACTGGCAGACTGACAGACAGACAGATGACAGACTGACTGACAGACAGACAGATGACAGACTGACTGACTGACTGACAGATGACAGAGAGATGACAGACAGACAGACGGATGACAGACAGACAGACAGACGGACAGATGACTGACGGACAGATGACAGACTGACAGATGACAGACTGACAGATGACAGACAGACAGACAGACAGATGACAGACAGACAGATGACAGACAGACAGACAGACAGACAGATGACAGACGGACAGACAGACAGACAGACTGACAGATGACAGACAGATGACAGACGGACAGACAGACAGACAGACTGACAGATGACAGACAGATGACAGACGGACAGACAGACAGACAGACTGACAGACGGACGGACAGATGACAGACAGATGACAGACGGACAGACAGACGGACAGACTGACAGACTGACAGATGACAGACTGACAGACTGACAGACTGACAGACTGACAGACAGACAGATGACAGACTGACAGATGACAGACTGACAGATGACAGACAGACAGATGACAGACGGACAGACAGACAGACAGACGGACAGACAGACAGACAGATGACAGACTGACAGATGACAGACAGAGTACTGTAATAGTCAGTGTTTCAGCCATTTGTCATATATATATAACTTATCTCTGAAATATATTTGTTACGAAATCATTATATCTGTAGTATTAATTGCTGAAAGAGTTCTTATACTACTATGAATAAAAATGAAACAATACAAATATTTGGCTTAAATGTATCATGTGTCACAAACTGTAAATTTAGTTTTATGAACAGTTTGACCAGCATCAGATGACATTTTGATAAGCTCAGAGCTTTGTCTCAAACAGACTGCGACAGTTTGAGTCCACTGGCCGCTACAAACAGGGCAGAGCCTCTGTGGAGGACACACTCATCTCTTCTCTCCGTCCTCTGGTTTGTGCAGCTGCAGGAGCGGATCAGTGAGGTGGAGCAGGAGAGGGACCTGCTGAAGGAGAACAATGAGAAACTGGTCAACAGGTAAACAGCCTCAGTTCTGCTGCTGCTCTCATGGCTTCCTTGTTTATTTCAGACAGTTACTGAGGCGAAGCACCTGATGGTCAAAGCCTCTCTGCTCCCAACACAAACCACCTGCTAACATGCTAAACTGAGCGATTACACAGTAAAACATTTGGACGTGCTCTGCACCGACTGCATCGCCTCAGTCTCCGTGGACGAAGCTGACGCAGCTGTCATTCACTGTTTTAATGTCCTCGTTGTGTTTCCAGTGCCTTCGATGTGTCTCGGCAGCAGAAATGGCAGATTCAGGAGCAGCAGCTGAAGTTACAGATCGTCCAACTGGAGACGGCGCTGCAGGCCGACCTCGTCGACAAAAACGAAATCCTCGACAAAGTCAAGGCTGAAAGAGGTTGTTTTCCTCTCTGCATCCTGACTGAATAGAGTTTATTCTGCTGCTGTGCAGTTTGAGAAGGTCCAGGAGAGAAAACAAACATGACATCATAATGTTTGACTTATTAATAATTTGTAGCTGGACTTTTGTCTGATCTGGTTAAAATATTAAATAGAAACAATTCATGGTCCTCTGCTGAGTTCATGTGGTTATGGAGCTGCTGTCGTGGAATGTCATGTGAACAGTGCTGCTTTGCTGTAGAGTGCAGTGTTAATCATGCTCATATTCAAAGAGGATACATGGTAACGATAAAGACAGAAGCATTTAACCCCTGGTTTAATAACTGTGGCTGTTTTTTCAGACACAAACGAGAAGCTGACAGAAGAGAATAAGAAACTTCACATCCAGTTTCTGGAGCAGAAGCAGCAGCTGGAGGAATTCAACGAGCGGCTGAAATTCAACAGCAGAGTGAGAAGTGAACATGAATCCTCAGAGTTAATCAATGAACTGTACTGTTGTATCTGTGTGTGTGCTGTGGACTGAAACACACACACACACTTCACTGCAGCTCTCACTGAGAAATACTCATTTGTTAATTAGGCTCAACTGGTTCTGGCCTTTAAACACACACAGCACTGTGCTGAGGGCTCAACCTACAGTCTGGAGAAAACCATGTGAAAATCTGTGTAACAGACTCATTCTGTGCCTTTAAAGGAGAACGAGTACGATGTGGCCGAACTCACTGAGGCTCTGCTGCTCGTTAAGGTAAGTGGAGAACAAACAGAAGGTGACACCTGCTCATTGTGACTTGATCTGTGTGTGTGTGTGTGTGTGTGTTAGTCAGCTTTACGTTGTTACCTATAGGTTGTAAATGAATGTATTAATAATTGTTCATGACCTTTATTTTCAGTTTGTGTTGACACTGTAGTGATGAACCTGCTTCCTCTGGCTGACAGAAGAGAACAGATTCTCCTTCCCACTGCGTCTCCCTCCTGCCCCTGAAGTCTTACGTTTGTCTCCCCCACAGACACGTAAGTCCAAGCAGAACGGAGATCTGGGCTTCCTGAAGGAGGTGGAGGAGGGAGGGGGCGCCGTGGCAGAGCTGCGAGCTGCTCACGCTGAAACCATCCAGGAGCTGCAGAAGACCAGAAACCTCCTCAGCATGGAGAGCAAGATCTGCAAAGACTACAAGGTTTGTATGAAGAGCGTTCAGCCCAAACTCAGCTCATCTCAGGAGGCAGTGGCTCCACAGGTGTCATCATGTCGGCCGGCTGAGCGTCCAGCTCACAGACGTCGGCAGACACTGGGTTACTTGTTTCAGGGGCTTTTTGCCCTCAGTCTTGTCTTCATCAGTGAAACACGTGACCAGTTGAACTGAGGTGATTTGGCTGACTTCAACTGTTCCAAAGTCTAAAAAGTCCTTTGTTGCCTTGTTTGCCTTTTAGCTACAAGTCGTGCATTGATCAATGAGGAATTATCTTATCGATCAATACGAGTGTGGAAACTGCACTTTAGTCTCATATTCATGTTCTGGGAGCATTCTGGTACCCAGCACCTGAGCAGGTGATTCCAACAGCCCTGCTCTGAGTCTGCTGGGACTCCGTCCATCATCCAGCCAGAGTGTAAGTAGACTGTGTTGTTGTCTTCTCCTGGTAACGAGGTGGAGCTGGAGGCTGTGTTCAGGAAGACGGACAGAGACCGAGCGGAGTACGAGCAGAAGCTGGAGCGACAGGCTCAGCTGTTGGACACGAGAGCAGCAAAGATCAAGAAACTGGAAGGTATTTATTCATCCAGGCTCCACAAACATCCTCTGACATGCTCTCACACGAGTCACAGTTAAGATCTTTCAGCATATGAGTAAACCTCTCCTCTCTGAGTCACCTGCTCACATTGATTCCACTTTCATGTCTGTAGCTGAATATGAACATTAGCTTAGCATAAAGAACAACATTTCACCTGACTCTCTCCAAAGGAAACAAAATCCAGCCACCAGCAGCTCAAAAGCTTCCTGGTTGAAAGGAAAATGAACAGGAGTGTTTCCCAGGCTTCAGGCTAATAATCGCAGCTGCTTCCAGCTCAGTCCACTTCCTCCCAGTACAGAACTTCAAACTGTCGCTGTCTCTCTGTTTCAGAAACAAAGTATAAATCATTCAAACCTGAGGGAAACCTCTGTCTCTGGAGCAGCTGAAGTCTCCTCCGTGTTCACAGAGGCTGTTTGTCAACTGTGGCTTTTTACAGCTTCTTCTCTGACTCAACATGCAGATCTGAACTGTAAAGCTCCGTAAGGCCGAGCGGAGCGGCAGATTCAGCTGAGAGTTCACTGTCTCTGTTCAGAGATTTTATACAGTCATTATTGTATTTGACAGACTGGGGAAAACAGCTCACACACAGCTCTGTGGTGCAGGGAACCATCCAGTCTCCTCTGTTTTACTTATAGGGCCAAATGACAACGAGGTCATCTCAGGGTGCTTTTCAGACAGAGCAGGTCGAGTCCTGACTCTGTGCCTGTTCTCCATCAGCTCCATGAACTCACACGTTGTGTTCTTCCTGTCGTTGCTCCTCAGCTCAGCTCAGAGACGTCGCCTACGGTACCAAAACCTACGTTTTCAAGCCGGACGTCACAGACGAAGACGAGGCAGAGGAGTTTGATGAAACTCTTCTGCTGGAGCGTGGAGAGAACCTTCTGGAACTTCAGATAGTCGGTGCCTCGCTGTCTCCGTCCGCCCTGGAGCTTCTGGGCGACTGTGAACCCTCCACCTTCTGCACCTACTCCTTCTATTTGTTCGAGCTGCACTCCACCCCGGTGGTGACGGGCCTCACGCCTAAATATGGCTTCACATCTAAGTACGTGGTGAGCATGGACGACCGCTTCCTGGACTATCTGCGCAGAGGCTCCGTCACGGTGGAGCTGCATCAGGCGCTGGGTTTGGACTGGACGACGCTGGCGACCGCTCAGCTTCGGCTGCAGCAGCTGCTGGAGCAAGATGGAAAAGTTCACGGGACCATCCCGCTGGTCGGTGAGTTCCATCAGACTAGTACACACATCTTTAACTTCAGAAACAGCAGCAATACCAAGCAAAAGAACTGTGAACACAGGAGAAGCTGGAACCTGTTTGTAAAGCCTTCTGACGTTTGTGCTTCCCTGTAAAACAAACCAAACCAAATAACATTCACATTTCCATTGTAACTGACACTATGTGTTTGTTTGCAGTTCCAGTGATGTCTGAAGCTCTTCTCAATAATGAAACTTTATTTGATTCTTTTACTTTTAAAAAGCAGCTTTCATTAAAAATTCAGCACAATTTGCTTCACAAAACCTGAAAAATACAAATAAAAGACAATTGCAAGAAATAGGAAAATTAAAATAGAACAAAAGAGGGATTTAAAAATAGAATCAATTACATGTAATTCTGTGGATGAGGCTAAAATTAAAAACTTTTCTAGTTAAATTTGAAAAGATGAGTGTAAAGGTTTCTTTTTGAAGCTGTGAATTCTTCGATCTACATGGATCTGATCCAGAGTCAGTCCTGGACTGAGGAACGGTTCCTGTGAGGGATTCAGCACGGCGCAGGCAGAAACATGTTGTCCTCTGTTCCTCAGGGACGTCTGATGAGACCCGCTCCTTCGGCTCTGTGGATGTGTGGTTGAGGCTGAGGATCCCCATGACAGAGACCGTGCGTCTGTATGCAGAGAGGCTGAAGGCTGTTGGCTACGTGCACACGGCTCTGAACGAAGACACGCAGGTACGGAGATCTACATTTCTGTCATTTAAAGTTCATTACAGCTGAGTTTAGTTTCTGTAGCGACGCCATCATTTCTGTCTGTACTCACAGTAACTGCTGAAAGCGGCTAACCAGAGGTGCATTGTAACCTCTACATAAACCTCTCATCCACTGTGTTGTTGCCTCTCGGCTGCAGCCGCTGAACGGCAGCTGGAATGAACTTCACATCACGGTCCAGGGCTGCCGAGACCTGCGGTCCAGAACCAGGCCGCAGCCCAGCCCCTACGTGGTCTACAAGTTCTCCAACTTCCCCGACTACCCAACCGCCACCGTCCACGACTGCTGCGACCCCCACTTCAACGACCTCAAGTCCTACTCTGTCCCCATGGATGTAGACCTGGACCAGTACTTGAGGTCTGAGGTCCTTCAGTTCTACGTGTTCGACTACAAAGAGGAGCAGATGGAGGAGTATGTGGGGAAGAGCCGAGTCCCTCTGCTGTCACTGGCCCAGGACCAGAGGATCTCAGGTGAGGGTTTCCTGGGCTTTGTGTTTCTCTGCTGGGGCCTCGGTGTCTCCTCTGGATCAGGACCTTTACTTTTCCCAGGGTGCAGTTAAACCAACGTTCAGTCCTCTGTGATTTCAGAAGCCTCGGAAAAAAATAAACTGTGTTGTGTTTTTCTGTTTATTGGAGCTGCAATGATAAACTGATTCTTTGATTCTGCACCTGGTGTGAAGAGCGATTAATCCTTTCGATCAAGCTAAAGTGTCAAACTTGATGGTTTTTACACTTTTGCTGCTTATCTCAGCCGTTCTTTAAAAAGAATAAATAACCGTATGTCCCGTCGCCGCTCCTGTTTGTCCTTCAGACGTCTTTGAGCTGACGGATCCCTCCGGACTCCCCGCCGGCCATATCGAAGTGACGCTGAAGTGGAAGTTGACTTACATCCCTCCATCAGGCTCCATCATGACTGCTGAAGGGCCCAAACTCAGAGAAACAGAGAAAACCCAGGAGCCGAAGCAGGAAGACAGTCTGGAGGCTGAGAAGAAAGACAAAGACGCTGATGAGACTGTGCAGGAGGAGGAGGAGCCCAGAGACCTTCCTCATGTATCCGCTGCTCATCCTCAGGTCAGGAGACACTTCAGTACAAAACACTGTCTTCACTGCAGCCCAAAGAGGACGTGGAAAACTTTGACATAATCCTTGTGTTTCAGACAGAACAGGAAGTGAATTTTTGAGGTGGTGCTGTGAAGGTGTGTTCCTACAAACTTTCATCTGAATACTTTCTCTCCTTCAGGCTCCGCTGCCACAGCTCAGACAGAAGACACAAGTGAAGGAGGGACTGGCTGCCAAAAAAGTCACCTTTGTCGATCGCACCGAGACCAAAGACCAGGTGAGACCATGACGTTTAACTGACTGGGCCACATGTTTCTGAAAGGAAGAGGCAGCCGACTGAAACTGCACAGCTGCGTTACTGTCGCTTACTTCAGTCCATGCAATAAATGACTGGCTTTGAGACCTGAAGAGCAAAAACAACCTAAATCTCATCAGATACAGATTCATGTCACGTGCATCTTCACCATTTTTGTACAGGACAAGTTAAACTGTAGCTTCACCGTTGTTCGAGTGTGTCAGAAAAGAAAGTGACATGTTGAAAGACTTGCTGACGACTGTAGTTCTTCCTCTGTTCATACTCACTGATTGATGCACTGATGGCTGCAGCAGAGAGATGACAGGAGATGAGGACAACTGGTTTTTAGTTTGAGGACAAATGAGTCCGTGTCAGGGGAAATTGTTGTTGTCTCTGTTGCTTTGAGCCCATTGATCAAAGTGACACCACAGTGTCTCTCTGGAAATGACCACTAGGAGGCACCAAAGTCAGAAACCTTTCAGTCCTTCATGCTGTTGCTGTGAGTTGTTCAGCAGGTTGTTGGTTTGATTGTGAAACCTGCAGTTTTAATGTGTTGGTCCTTTTCTCCTTTGTCAGGTTGAGGACGGGAGCCCAGCAGGCGTCCGTGTGACACAGACGACATCATCGCCTGTTGTTCAGGTAGATCTGCAGGTTCACTGCAAAGCACATGTGCATATAAAGATTATTCACTTCCTCTATAGATAATGATAAAAAAAAGACACTGTGGACCCCGGTGTCACATCATCTTTTATTCTATGAAGTTTAAACACCATTTGAAGTGAATTAGGAGAGGAAGAGGACTTTTGACAGACTGGACACAGTCACAGTGTCTCGAACAGTTCAGTCCTTATTGGACCACATGAAGTCAGTGGAAACCAGCCAAAATATCCCAAACTTCCAAAACAGTTTTTACCTGGAGAACTGCTCAGTCTGGCTCCACTTGTTGTCAGGAGGTAGAACTGTCGTCCACTGATCAGAAGACCCTGCAGTCTCTGTGTCCAAGTGTCCGTGGGCCAGACACTGAACCCCACACTGCCCCCGCTGGCTGCTCCATCAGTGTGTGAGCGTATGTTGCTTCAGATAAAAGCCTCTGCTAAATGAAATTGTTGAATTACAGCCTTATTGAGCCTGTTGTGTCAAAAGTTAAAATCAGCTGCTCATTTTAATCCTGTCTCTCTGTGACTTTGTGCCTTTCTGAAGAAGCGTGTTGCGACTGGAGCTGCTGGAAGCGCAGAGGAAGAAGAGGACGAAGAAGAGTGTCAGTTGTCTGAAGGACAGCTGTTCGCAGCCAGCTCTCAGTCCTACTCTGACGACTCTGACATTTCTGAGGAAATCATCCGAGGTTAGGAAATCCTGATTTGGATTCATTATTAAAACAACCTGCAGCCATGTGTGGTGTTACTGTTCCCTGAGATTCAATCCTCCTGGTACAAGTTGTGTTTTAGAGCTTCTGCAATGATTTAATGGCGCCGACTGGAGAATGAACTAAAGTTCCAGCTGAAATTTGTTTTGTTTCTGTGGCTCCCGAAGTTTTCTGCTTTTTTCATTCTGTTTCCAAAAGTTGACGCCGTGTTTCTTCTGTTTGGATTTAGACTGTGGAAAGAAAACAAGTGTTGAACCAGTTTGTTTTTAATCACGGGTCAAACATCTTCTCCCCAAACGGCCGAGCTTCTTTAAGACCTGCACTCTGTCTTAAAGGTGCAAATGTTTTTGTTTTCCTCCAACACTTCCTGAGCAGAGCAGACATTAATGTTGAATGAGGCTGCCAATAATCTTTAGAGCGGGCTTCATAAATGTTAATGAGCGTCCTCTGAGAGACACCAACGTCTCACTCAGCTTGTTACTCACATCAGCAAACATCCCCGTGCTGCTGAGGAGATGCTGTTGTTCTTTCCCTCTCAAAGAGCTCACAGTCGCAGTCTGAAGCCGTGATTTATCTCTCTCCCGTGTTTGTCTCCTGCTTCCTGCCCGGATCCGTCCAGATGTTGAGGAGGCCCCAGCAGCCAACGAGGATCAGAGTGAATCGACTCAGTCCGACAGCGATGACTGCATTGTTCATGGACAGGCTGCGGGGAGGAAGGTCAGTGAAACGCCTCTGTTTACCTTCGCCCACCTGAGAGGAAAGCTCGGGCCGAGGCCGGATCAGAAGGAGGGCTTGTTGTGTTGTTATCTCTGGAAAACACAGCTGCACTCGTGTTTTGATTGTGGAGTGATTTGTGAAGGTGTTTCATTTGTGTTGAGCTTCACTTCGATTTTATTCTGCGCGCAGGCAGGAAGTTGTTTCTGAGTGCTGCTTGGAGATGGAGCTCAGCCAGTTCTTTCTCATTCTCTGCTGAATAAAGTCCAGCCAGTCAACAACAGAGATGAAGTGAATGTAAGGCTCCAAATAACAATCATCCTCGTTATCAACGAGCCTGAGAAGAGAGTCCGATTCAATCTGCAGTGAAATCAGGCTGAACAGCAGCTGTGTGCTGACCTCAACTCATTCTCTCAGACCTAAACCCACTCACAACCACCAACATCTGGCTGTTGTCCTCAGTGCTAAAGGGACCAATCAGCACTCAATCCCAGGTCACATGACTCTGCAGTGGTCTGAGGTCAATGGGAAGGAGGTTTACCTGCGTTTATACCACCTGCTGTGTTTACAGGAAGAGAAACAGTGGAAGTACCAGCAGCCAGGATGTGTGTTCTATTTGTCTGAGTGGGTTTACATCAGCACACGTCTGTGTCGTGACACAGCTCAGTGACAGGTCAGACAGAGCTGCTCCCCCCCCCCCCCCCGTTGAACATCAGAAAAGAGATCAAAGATCTCACTGTGTCATCAGGTGTCTTGTTTTAACATCTTCACATTTCATTTCATTCAAGTTGAATATTAAGATTTTTCCAACCAATCACGTTCAGTGTGGTTTCATTCGTGTCGTGGTTTGTATCGGACACTCACATTTACAAATGTGTTGTTGAAAGGTGGACGCAGAAGCTTCTTTTTGAATTTTCCTTTCAACCAGAATGAATCCCGTGATTAACTTTGTTTGACTGAAGCTCATTAAAGCTGCGTCCTGTGTCGGTGCTCAGCCCTCAGAGCGAGTCCGGGTGGAGATCACGTCTCTGAGCCTGAGGCCGGACTCTCGGGTGGCGCGGGACGTCAACGTGGTGCGTCTGTTCGTGGAGTACTCTCTCCTGGATCTGCCCACAGAGGAAACCCCCCTGTCTCTGCCCAAGCCCCCGCAGGGCAAGAGCATCAACTACAACTACAGCAAAGGTAGGAACCTGCTGCTGCCCACTAGTGGACGTGTTCATATTGACATGCTCGCACAGGATGTTTGTGTAGGAGATATGGTCAACTCTTATTGTGAAATCAGATGAAACTGTTGATTGATTGATCAGGAAATGATGAGGACACGGGATCACGGGGTCAGGGCTCCTCCTCTGCTGGTCTGGGCTCAGGCCTGTAAACAGTAGCGGCTCCAAAGACCTGAACCAGAACCAAACAGGAAGAAAGGTTTCTCAAAGAAAATGGAGACAGAGGTTATAGAATCAGTTTAGTGCTGTTTTCATTGTTCCTTTCATTCTGCACATCTTTTCAACACGTAGCTGCACATGTGACTGACCGACAGCACGAGGAGCTGCTGTGAGAACCTCTCATTTCCACGGGATGTTGGAATGTTCTCTCAGCTCTTTCTGCAGCAGTGTCTTTGGATCATGTGTTGTTCTGAACCTGGGGTGTGTGACCTGTTCTGACCTCGCAGTCGTTCCTGTGGACGCCGAGAACAACGCGGCGAAGCGGCGGCTGCTGAGGGGAGTCCTGCAGGGGCGAAACCCTCAGATGGAGAGGTGAGGAGACGTCTTCCTGTCCAGTCAGTGAACTCTGGTACGATGAGGTCAGAAGTGTAACGGATCTGAACACGGCGTCTCTGTGCGACCAAGAATGGACCAAGACAGACAAAACAATCCATCACTGCAGCTTTAAACTGGCTAATTCTCCGATGAAATGGTTTTATGATGCCGATCATGACACCTGATAATAAACCTGTGTGTTGGACAGAATCCGGTTCACGGTGGTCAGCGAGCCTCCGGAGGAAGAGGAGCAGGAGAGAGAGTGTGAGGACGTGGGAGTGGCCTTTCTGAGGATCCCTGAGATCCTGGAGAGACAACAAGACCTGACTGAGACCAGTCTGGAAGGTCTGCGCACACGCGCACACACACACACAGACACACACACACACACAGAAACACACACACACACACACACACACAGACACACACACAGACACACACACACACACACACACAGACACACACACAGACAGACAGACACACACACAGACAGACACACACACAGACACAGACACACACACATACACACACACACACAGACACACACAGACACACAGACAGACAGACACACACACACACATACACACACACACAGACACACACACACAGACACACACAGACACATACACACACACACAGACACACACACAGACACACACACAGACAGACACACACATACACAGACACACACACAGACACACACACACAGACACATACACACAGACACACACACAGACACATACACACACACACACACATACACAGACACACACAGACACAGACACACACACAGACACACACACACACAGACAGACACACAGACAGACACACAGACAGACACACAGACAGACACACACAGACACACGCAGACACATACACACACACACAGACACACACACACACACACACAGTGACAGCAGCTGGACTGTGTCTGTCTGTGTTTCCTGCAGTGGTGGACGTGGAGGACGGCAGCGAGCTGGTGGGGACTCTGACTGTGACTGTGGAGGGGCTGGAGGCTCTGCAGGCCATCATGGAGGACCAGGACCAGGACCAGGACCAGGACGTGGAGAGAAGCCCCGTCTCCTCTCTGCTTCCATCAGCATGAGGCAACAACACCAAACACACGACAGACAGAACAGACAGGCGACGCAGAGTCCAGAACCAGAGACTGAAGCTCACGTCATCACACGGACTTCACAGAGCTGCTGACTGATCACACTGTAGATGGCGCTGTTTAGATTCTATTGAATATATTTGTAACATGTCTCAGTTACATATTTGTTGTTTGACTGTTGAGGTCAAGTTTCTTTGCCGCTGAGCACAGATTGTTTTTTCTTGTCAAAGCAAATGTAAATGAATGTGAACATTGAACCTGCTGAACATCAACATGTGAGCACTGAACATGTTAGCAGTTAGCTCGAGCTAAATGCTAACATGTTAGCACTGAACATGTTAGCATTTAGCTGGAGCTTCACAGAGCTGCTCACATGGCTGCAGACCATTTTAAGTTGGAGCCGTTCTTTGGCCTGAGTCGACCAGCGGATGCTCAGTGTGAGGTGGAGACAGTGACCCTGCTGTTGTCTTCCTGAGTCGATGAGGATAAATCCACTGAAGAAGATTCTGGACAACAGCTGGAAATGTCAATGATGTCACTGAGCCTCTGCCGTCAGGAGTGGGTGGTCCATCAGCTGAGCGTGTGCTCTGTGTGGCTGCGGTTCCTGGATGGATCTCAGGTGTGTTTGCGTGCTCTTGGGCACAGCAGGCTCGTCAGTGACTGACCTGATCATGTGATGTTTACTGACTTCCTTTCATTGGAGCGGTGACGTCTCAGTGTGGAGCTCAGTGGACACAGAGCAGAACGTCTGGGTTTTACTAACGTGCCTTAAATCTGACATTTCCTCCATGATGTTTTCTTTTGTGCTGTAATAAAGAGTTCTTCTGTATCTGTGAGGACACGGATCTTTCACACTGGCTGAGCTTCATTCACACCATGCAGACAGGTGAAGGTGTTGAAAGACGGCAGCAGAATGTGAGGTGGCCATGAAGCTGCTCCTGATCTCACACAGAGCAGGGCTGAGTCCTTCACCTCCGGGTCAACGCTGTGTGAAACCCTGACAGTCACATGTTCACAGTGAACAGAACGTGTGACGCAGCTTGGTTCTGAAGCTGCTGCTGATGAGAACAGTGATGTGTTGAGTCTTTGAAGTGAACTGACAGAAACGTTTGGTGAGGAGACGACGACTCAGACTGGATTTGATGTTGACTTCAGCTGTGTTTTGACTTCATCAGTTCAGTCTTTTGTGAAGTGAAAATGGGGACTAATCTGCACTTTGTGCTTTTCAGGTGAGACTGTCTTGTCTTTGTCCTCCGT
This sequence comes from Centropyge bicolor, assembly GCA_037975185.1. Lineage (NCBI taxonomy): Eukaryota > Metazoa > Chordata > Actinopteri > Pomacanthidae > Centropyge > Centropyge bicolor. The sequence continues at coordinate 363,386 of JBBMOC010000112.1, read as the reverse complement.
CACAGTCAGCTGAAGCTGAAGCTGAAGCTGAAGCTGAAGCCTGAGCCTGAGCCTCGTCAGCCTGCAGCTCAGGCTGTGGACTGTGCCTGCTGAGCTCAGGTCTCTGTGTGTTGATGTAAACAGGTCTGTGGCGTGGCTGTGGTCCGGGCTGCCTCGGCCTCGGCCTCCCGGCTCAGTGGGCGGCGGCCTGTCAGCTCCAGCTGACACAGACTGAGCCTCTGAAGAGCAGGAGGAGGTGAAGAGAAGGAGCAAACAGAAACATCAGGCTGAGGAAGAAACAGGCCCGGCTGGTTCACTGCAGCAGGTAAAACCTTCACTTCATCTCTCGTTGCTTTCCTTCACTTAACGATTCAGCTCTTTGTGAAAGAGTGACGCTCTGAACTGCTGCATTGATCAGTGAGTCGACTGAAAGCTGCAGCTTCCTCAGAACAGTTCGTTGTTACACTCACTTGTTTAATGTGAGAGTTTGCTGCTTGTCTTGGTCAAACATCACAGTGACCGGAGTATTTCAGTTGTCAGTGAGAAACGGCTGAGCTTCAGGATGCTGAGCTGACGCTCCAGAGAGCACCGTGACGGAGGAGTGAAGGAGCTGTCAGCTGTTCCTCTCTCTGAGGATCGTTCAGCCTTTACTGTTGTATTCAGTGCACGTTTCTTCACCTCACCACTGGAAGAAACAACCTGAGCTGTTGCATCTTTTCTGTTTTCTACAAATGACATTTGGAAAGATAAATGTGCAGAGGTGACTTTTTTCATTGCTAATATTTGTAGAATATTTTCTCTAAGACTGAAGCTGGAGGATGTGGTTTTGTGCTGTGTCCTGGTCTGAATGGGAACATTCACAGTGTGTGTGTGTGTGTGTGTGTGTGTGTGTGTGGTCTTCTTCGGCGTCTCCACGGCTGCACCTACATGTTGCTGCAGTCTATCAATAGTGGTCTCTGTGGGGATCCAGCTGTTGGTGAAGGTTGGAGCTGCAGCCTCTCGGCCGCCTCGTGCTCCCCACACGTGTCATTATTGCATCATGTCAGATCGTGTGTTAGATACGATGACACACAGAGAAAGAACTGCTGCATTTCAACACATGTGAGCTGTGGGGTTCCTCAGGGCTCTGTTCTTTGCCCTTTAGTCTTTGTGTTTGAACGTCTTGAACATCCACATGTTGCTTTACACTGAGCTTTAATCTCTGTGACGCCGATGTCATCCCACATGGCCTTTGACTTTCAGCACAAACTCCACTGCAAATTTCCCATTTTGTCGACTTATTAAAGTCGAACACTGTCAAAACCAAAAATACAAATGGTGCAGATGTGAATCCATCAAGGATATTTGTACATTTAAAAAAGTGAGATTGAATGATATTTTCCAAACATGTCCGTCCTTCAGCAGCAGCATGAGTCTGGACGAGGACGCCCGCTGGCTGGAGTGGGTCACCAAGCAGTTCGAGAGCATCGCCGGAGACGACAAGGAGATCGACATCGACGAGTTCAAAACAGCTCTCAAGGTCAAAGAGGTGAGACAGGACATTCAGATGTGTCCTCCAGTAAAAGCCCCTGCTTGAAAAAAGAACCTTATTACTGTCGGCTTCATGCAGTACTTGTACTGCA
>JBBMOC010000112.1:327819-358306 GCA_037975185.1 Centropyge bicolor | reverse complement strand
TCTCTCTCTCTCTCTCTCTCTCTCTCTCTCTCAGTGCTGCCAACTGGTTGAAGCCTCCTGACGTGGACCAGAAGAAGCGCCACGCTCCACGTTACCTGACTCGGGCCTACTGGCACAACAACAGTCGGAAGTTGCTCTTCCTGTGCCTGTACGCCTGCCTCAGCCTGCTGCTGTTCGTCGGGGCCGTGCTGCAGCACAGTCAGGGGGGCGGCTGGTACATGGTGGCCAAGGGCTGCGGACAGTGTCTCAACTTCAACTGCACCTTCGTCATGGTGAGAGGGACGACGTCCGCTCTGCGTGACGACACTGTTGTGGTTCCTCCCAAACCAAACTCCTCACATGTTGAGTGTGTGTGTGTGTGTGTGTGCGTGCAGGTGCTGATGCTGCGGCGCTGTTTAACCTGGCTGAGGGCCACGTGGGTGGTGAGGGTGCTGCCTCTGGACCAGAACATCCTGCTGCACCAGATCGTGGGCTACGCCATCCTGGGCTACACGCTGGTTCACAGCACCGCTCACGTCTTCAACTTTGGTACGACCACAGCGCCATCGTCATCACGTCACATGATTCTGTGGAGAACCAGCAGCAGAGCCTGTGTGTGTGTGTGTGTGTGTTTCAGTGCAGCTGTCGGAGAGCACAGAGTTCAGCCTGTGGGAGTACCTGCTGACCACGAGGCCGGGCATCGGCTGGGTGAAGGGGACGGCCTCGCTCACCGGCGTCGTCCTGCAGGTGGTCATCTGCCTCATGGTGCTGTGCTCCAGCACCTTCGTACGACGCAGCGGACATTTTGAAGTAAGAGCGGGTGGAAGCTGGCTGGAGGGGGAGGAAGTATTTCTGCCACTCGACAAACTGATTAATGGACCAATTATTTCAGATGCACTTGTTTAAACTGTTGGAAGTTGGATTTACTACAGAACATCATATTTTATAAACTCCTCATCTGTTTGAATGTAATGAGTTGTTCTCAGCCTTTCTGAGGCTTCACATCCCACAAAGAGCCGAGCGAGCGTCTCAGTGCTCCCTCTGTCCTGCAGGTGTTTTACTGGTCTCACCTGTCCTACGTGTGGGTCTGGTCTCTGCTCATGGTTCACTGTGCAAACTTCTGGAAGTGGTTTGTGGTTCCCGGTTTGCTCTTCCTGCTGGAGAAGATCGTGGGAATCGCTGTTTCTCGTATGGGAGGTCTTTACATCGTGGAGGTCAACCTGCTGCCGTCCAAGGTGACGGACACGAGCTCTGTTCGCTGCTCTGCCTCTGCCCGCAGAGATTCACTTCACACACCAGCAGCCTCCTTTCAACGTCCTGTGTTCGTGTGGAAGGTGTCACTGTTTTCCTGTTTTCCTTCAGGTGACTCACCTCGTCATCAAACGTCCTCAGTTCTTCCATTTCAAACCTGGAGATTACGTCTACATCAACATCCCAGTGATAGCAAAGTACGAGTGGCATCCGTTCACCATCAGCAGCGCTCCGGAGCAGTCAGGTGCAAGATCGCACGCACGCACACATCATCGCACGCACGCACACATCATCGCACGCACGCACACATCATCGCACGCACACATCATCGCACGCACACATCATCGCATGCATCATCGCACACACACATCATCGCATGCATCATCGCACGCATCATCGCACGCACGCATCATCGCACGCATCATCGCACGCATCATCGCACGCATCATCGCACGCACACATCATCGCACGCATCATCGCACGCACGCATCATCGCACGCATCATCGCACGCATCATCGCACGCATCATCGCACGCATCATCGCACGCACACATCATCGCACGCATCATCGCACGCACGCATCATCGCACGCATCATCGCACGCATCATCGCACGCATCATCGCACGCATCATCGCACGCACACATCATCGCATGCATCATCGCACGCACGCATCATCGCACGCACGCATCATCGCACGCATCATCGCACGCATCATCGCACGCACCTTGTGTTGCAATGAGGAACATTAGCCTTAATGACACTAATCTTGACACTCGATCATTGTGATGTGATTGTGAAGGTCACTGTCATGTAACACACTTTCACAGTCGTTTACTGCTGTGACCTTTGACCTCAGATTCTTTGTGGCTTCACATCCGCTCGATGGGTCAGTGGACCAACCGTCTGTACGAGTACTTCAGACAACCAGAGAGCCAGACGGCGAGCCCCCGGAGACTGGCCACGAGCCTGAGGAAGCGCAGACAGCTGCTGAAGGCCCAGGTTCAACACACACACACACACACTCACACACGTGCACACACACACACACACACACACATGCGCGCTCACTCACACACACACACACACACGTGCGCGCTCACTCACAGTCTTGCTTCCTGATGTTCCTCCTGTGTTTCCTCACAGCAGGACTTGTTCAGCTCTACAAACTGTAACGGAGCCGTCGCTTCGAATGAGGACGACGCCATCAAGCTGATGATGTACCGTCACAGCGGCTCCCAGCCCGACGTGGCCGTGGCCCCCAGGTGCGGCTCCCCGGGGCCTGCGGAGCCTGCTCCGGACGAGCTGGGGCCGGCAGAGAGAGGAGAGGCTCCTGCACTCAGAGAAGTCACCACTTCAATACATCTACCAACATCAGCTCTGGTGGTTCTGAAAGAGTAAAACAAAGGTTGACCTTCATCGACTGTCTCTGCTCTGTCCACTGCAGGTTCCTGCCAAGTTCGGTGAGAATCACAGGTTCTGCAACATCAAGGTGAGAAAATACAACATTTAGCATCAGTACTTTTATGAACTGCACCATCGCCACCAAAAGAATCTGTGTGGGATTCAAAACAACTGACTCTGGCGACTCCTAGTGGTCATTCTCAGAAAGACTCTGTGGCTGAACGAAAACCAGCCTTTTCAAAACCCTCAGTCACTTCAAAGGTTCAGTGACATAAAGACTCAGCCACAGTGTGTTTACATTGTGTGACTGCTGGATTCAGAGTTCTCAGACACATGTTCTGTGTGTGTGTGTGTGTGTGTGTGTGTGTCAGTGCTACGTTGACGGACCGTACGGGACTCCCACCAGGCAGATCTTTGCCTCTGAGCACGCCGTCCTGATCGGGGCCGGGATCGGCATCACGCCGTTCGCCTCCATCCTGCAGAGCATCATGTACCGGTGAGAGAGCAGGCTGTGGGCTCGGCCCCCCTCTGCCCCCCTCTGCCCCCCCACCTTGAATAATACACCAAACCATTACAGATGTGTGCAGTTGTTCTGTAACCTGATCTCATGTTTCTGTGTGGCAGATACCGCAGGAGGAAGCAGAACTGCCCCAACTGTAACTACTCCTGGTGTGAGAACATTAAAGACAGCGACATGAAGTTACGCAAAGTAAGAAACCAGCTGAGCTTCAGCTGATGTGACGCCTCTTTGCACGTGTCAGGCTGCACTTTCATGAAATCAGTGAGACAGCGTCAGACTCAGGTCTGTTGTGGATCCTGCAGGTCGACTTCATCTGGATCAACAGAGACCAGAAGTCCTTTGAATGGTTTGTGAGTTTGCTGACCAAGCTGGAGATGGACCAGGCCGACGAGGAGCCAGAAGGTGAGCCAGGGCAGGAGCAGCAGAGTGACGCCTACAGAAGGATGTGCAGCTGACCCTGAGCTGTCTCTGTCCCAGGTCGCTTCCTGGAGATGCACATGTACATGACGTCGGCCCTCAGTAAGAACGACATGAAGGCCATCGGCCTGCAGATGGCGCTGGACCTGCTGGCCAAGAAGGAGAAGAGAGACTCCATCACTGGCCTGAGGACCAGGACCCAACCTGGACGGCCTGAGTGGGGCAAGGTGAGGACACACTGCCACCCAGTGGTTTGTGCTGGTAACAGGAGCTGATGGACACGCTCAGTTCACTTCACTGTGAGAGAAACAGGATGGAGGTTAAACTGCACCTGTGCTTCACTCTCACATCATTTCATTCATTTCTCTAATTCTGAATCTGTTGTCCTGAATGTTGTTTTGAAGGAAACACTTGGAAACAAGTGTCAGAGTGTCTGATAGTGCAGAATGTTTTAGATTGGAACTATTTTACTTCTTTGTATCTGAAGAAGTGAACGTGACATTTAATGTCCTTATTTAACATGTTTGACTTCCTGCTGTGTTTCCACCTGTGGCTGCTCACTGTTCAATAAATCCTCTCTTTGCTCCTCACTGCTCCAAACAAGTAAAACATGTTGATGTGTGTCAGGTGTTTCAGAAAGTGTCTGAGGAGAAAAAAGGGAAAGTCCACGTGTTTTACTGCGGCGCTCCTGCTCTGGCTAAAGTCATCAAAGCTCAGTGTGAACACTTCGGCTTCAACTTCTACAAGGAAAACTTCTGAGGAGGTCACCTGCTGTTCAACACACACCTGCTGCTGCAACACCCCCTGTGTCTGTGTGTGTGTCTGTGTGTCTGTGCGTGTGTGTGTCTGTGTGTGTGTGTGTCTGTGTGTGTGTGTGTGTGTGTGTGTCTGTGTGTGTGTGTGTGTCTGTCTGTGTGTGTCTGTGTGTGTGTGTGTGTGTGTGTGTCTGTCTGTGTGTGTGTGTCTGTGTGTGTCTGTGTCTGTGTGTCTGTGTGTCTGTCTGTGTGTGTGTGTCTGTGTGTGTGTGTGTGTGTGTCTGTCTGTGTGTGTCTGTGTGTGTGTGTGTGTGTGTGTGTCTGTATGTGTGTATGTGTGTGTGTGTGTGTGTGTCTGTGTCTGTGTGTGTCTGTGTGTGTGTGTCTGTCTGTGTGTGTCTGTGTCTGTGTGTGTGTGTCTGTGTGTGTGTGTGTGTGTGTGTGTGTGTCTGTGTGTGTGTGTGTGAGTGTGTGTCTCTGTGTATGTGTGTGTGTGTGTGTGTGTCTGTGTGTGTGTGTGTGTGTGTCTCTGTCTCTGTGTATGTGTGCGTGTGTGTCTGTGTGTATGTGTGTCTCTGTGTGTATCTGTGTGTGTGTGTCTGTGTGTGTGTGTGTCTGTGTGTGTGTGTGTCTGTCTGTGTGTATCTGTGTGTGTGTCTGTGTGTGTCTGTGTGTGTGTGTCTGTGTGTATCTCTGTGTGTGTGTGTCTGTGTGTGTCTGTGTGTCTGTGTGTGTGTGTGTGTATATCTCTGTGTGTGTGTGTCTGTGTCTGTGTGTCTGTGTGTATCTGTGTGTGTGTGTGTGTCTGTGTGTGTCTGTGTGTGTGTGTGTCTGTGTATGTGTGTGTGTATATCTCTGTGTGTGTGTATGTTTTCTCCACACCAACAGTCTGTGTTGTGTTTGCTGCCTGTTTGTTGGCTTGTAGAGGACGACGTGTTAGCTGGTAAATCATATATGCACTGGTGTGGTTTTCCTGGTGACGTGTTGTTTATATAATGTGACTGTGTAGATCCTGTGATGACTCATTTCTGTCTGTATAGAGAATGAATCAGGTTGAACATTTTTCTGCTGATCTCATCAATCTTGGACATTGGTCTCAGTTCAGGTTGTCGAGCTTTCCTTCATCTAACATCTCTCGTCCATGTGTACCTGATACATTTCCCAGAGTGCATTTCAGAACTCAGCAGGACGGCAGTTAGCGGCTGCATCCCAACACAAAGGTCACTGATGTTTCTGTGTTTTGTGAAATATTGGGTCACTGGAACAGTTTTGGGAAGCTTTGAGGTCAAATGTCTCTTTGGTGGAACAGATGATGAGATCTCAAGACCAAATGGTGGTGAAACTGGCTCCAGGGCCACGGCAAATATGAGAGACACAGACATTTGAACAGTTTAACAAAAGTCATTCATTAACAAAGCAAATGAATAAAATGCCTAACTGAACATGAGAAGCTGTAGAGAGAAGAACCGCCGCCTGCACGAGAAAACCAAGAGATGAACTAAACAAACCTGCAAAACCAAGAAGAGGAGCACGAGCAGCAGAGCCTCGTTTTTATTGGTCGGAGACGTCAGGTGTCACCAGGGGGCGCGAATCAGCTTCCTGCTCAACACTGATAGGAGACGCAGGGAAATACAGCAGCCTTCAGCTACAAGAGCTTCACCTCAGACACAACAGGCAGCGAGGAAGGAAGCATGAAGCAGCATGAGAGGACGTTAACATCGGAGTATATCAGATGTTTGTTTCAGAGCCAGGTTCAGTTTAGACCTGATCCAGATCTGATGGATTTTATCAGCCCATCATGTTCTTAAGTATCCAGTCACTCTGCTGTCAGATAAATGTGGTGGAGTAGAAGCAGGAAGTACTATGAGAGTATGCACAGGTAGATTAGTATTGTACTTCAGTACGGTGGGTTACTAGAGTAAATGTACTTTGTTACGCTCCATCTCTCCTCTGAAGCCTGACCGTGTGCAGACGGCAGCTCTGGTTCAATCCATGTGTGACCTGTGGAAGAGCTGGGCTGTGTCTGCAGGTGTGTGTCCGACCTTCTGCCTCTGTCAGCATCAGCAATGATAAACTGGCCCTTTGCTCCCAGAAACAGTGGAAGGTTTCCTGCCTCTGCTGCTCAAAGTTAGTCTCTGTTACAAACCTGAGGCTGATGAAGGAAACAGGTGAAGAACTTTCCTTCAGTCATCAATTCATCTTCTAATAATCAGAGTACTGATGATTTGACTTTAACATAATCTGCAATTTTACAGTTAATAAATCATTCAATACATGTTTAGATGATATGACTCATAAATGTTGATTTTTTTATGTCATATGTTTATTATATCAGTTAATTTCTTCTCGGTGTTTGGAATGAATTTGCTCTTTGATTTGATCGGTTTTTTATCTTCAATAAAATTAAATAAAAAAACAGGCTTATAGAATGAAGCATATCCAGGATTTCTAATCGATGTCAGAGTCGTCTATTTCTGGTGCAAATGATGGCATTTGCCGGTAGATTTAATTGTATAAGTCTCTTAAAATAATTTCAACATTTTAGGAATTCCAGGAGTATTTTTTGATTTGGTCGCTGGATTACATCATTAAAACGTGTATTTTTTGATGAATGGACGGTTGAGTTACGATGCGTTCGATTATTTGTAATCGATGATCAATTGATTACCCTGTGTGTGTGACCAGCTAGCAGCTAGCTAGTTACGCAGTAGCAGTTTGGCGTCGGGCAGCTAAATCAAACATTGGACCAATGCCTTAGAAAACATCTTTACTTCGCCTCCCCCACATAATATGAATGTTGTCCGTTGGTTTCAATGGACGCTGTACACTAGAAAAACCGCGGAACACCGATGTTAAACAGTTTATTATTCGAATCGGCCACATTTTCCGTTTTTGGCCGAGCTAGCTAGCCAGCTAGCCTAGCTGCTGTTAGGTGAACGTAGCTGTTAGCATCGCCTGTGATGGCAGAGCCGGGGAGCGACTCGATAAAGGAAGGTAGGCCACACTCTTCGATTTATTCGTCTTTTCTATATATTTGTGGTTGAAAACAGGCGGTAATGCTGTGTTTATGCGTCTTAGTCACCGCTAGTCTCATTAAAACCTCCGGGAACCGGGAGCTTCGTTTTCCGGATCGTTGTCTCTGTTTCTATATCCGGACTGAGCTCCGTTAGCTGTGTGGTTAGCCGCCTCAGAGCTGCTTTAAAACACACGACAACATCAGCTGAGTTGACTTTTAGAGACTCGTTGACGCTTCTGGGGGATCGAACCTTTAGCTGGGTGTCAGTAACACTCGAGCAGACATCAGCTGATGAAGCTGCTGTCAGGACCAAACTGTCTGTCTGGTCGCAACATGGACTCAAACTGCTGTTTGATTCGGTTTGGCTTCATTTAAAATGGTTCATATGTGTCTTCTCATGCATCGAGTCTTTGATGAAGCCAGTCAGAGCTGTAGGCAGCTGCTAGCTTTGATTAACTTGGTGCAGTCTGAGGAGCTCTTCATTCATTTCTACATGAGGGTCACAGTTATGATGGTCATTCACATTATTAGAAGCAATCAGTCAGACTTTTGCTGTGTTTCATGTTACATGTTTGTCGAGGCCACATGAATCACACTCACTCTTTGTATGGAGATGTTTTACATTCAGCCTGAATGAAACAACGTTGGTGCACTTTCACTAATGGATCGGCTGCAGCAGAAAACCAACTCTTGTTGAATTCACATTCTTGTCAAGGCCTCTGTGTTTTCCCTCCTCTCACTTTATCTCTCCTGGTGAAAGTTGATTGGACTCTCCTCCACATTCACACTGGTCCAAAACATTCCAAACATTCACAGTGTGAAGTGAGCAGAGAGGCCACCGAGGTGCTGCCGGCCCGGGCGCCTCCACCGCAGCAGCTGGGATCAAGGACAGCCACATCTCAGTTGTTGAGAGATTTTCACTTCATCAGCTTGTGCTTTGCCTTCATTTTTCCAGCCGCTCTGTCGATCCAAGCTGGTGCTTTTCTTTTGGCACTCCTGCTTGTCGAGCCCTCAGACTGCTGTCATCACAGAGATGTTGAAATTAAATGACATGGCAAGAGCTAAAAATAGTGTGTGATGTGCTGTGTCATAGAGTGGCAGTGTAATGTAATGTGCTCTCTGTGGGTTGTGGAAAGCCTTTGTGATCCCGGAGCATGGTGTTGATCTGTGTGTCCGCCTGTACGTGCTTGTCTTCATTTGAGCTAAACTGACATCCACTTCCTCTGTTTTAAAGAGGGAACACACAGACTCTGCCTCACATTCAGTGTTCGCAGTAACATTTGACCAACTCACAAAACCACAGAGTGTTTGCAGTGGATATGTTGAAAGTTCTTGTTACAAGACCGTTCATCTTCAAATTTAAAATAAATGTGTGTTTTCCACTCTAAAAATACTCTGTTACTAGTAAAGGTCCAGTATTGAAAATGTTCTTTCATTAACAGTCTGTGAATATCATCAGTCAAAAGTGTCCAGAGAATCAAACTGTGTCCGTCATCACAGCATTTCTCCTCCTCATTCATGTCATTTCTCCTGCTGGAGTTGGTTCAGGTGCTGCTCAACAAGATCAGAACAGCTTCATACCTGTTTGCTTTTTACAAAAGGAAAAAGATTAACGTCATCAAATGTTTTGTTTTGTCTCCATCACTGTGCAAAACCCAAACTCTTTACACTTTAATTTGCTATGATACAAGACAAGGACAAATCTGAGAAATGAGCAATCAAACATTTGCATTTTTTGTTCGAAAATGATTTCAACTCTAATGAATTGGTATGAAAATAGTTGCTGATTAATTTGCTGTCAGTCAACCAGATTAGATTAATCAACTACTCTTAGTTCTGTGAAATAATAACATCACAGGTTCAGACTCCTTCGGGGGGCTCCGATCTGATCTCTGCTGCTTTGCATGCTGGGATGTCTGGCAGCAGCCTCACGGAGGAAAAGATCCAAAACTCTGGAAGGAAAAGCTGTAAACAAGCCGAACCTGCCTGGACAGATGATAAAATCAACAGTACACTGAAAATTAAGCTCAGTTTGTTGTATTATTTCAGACAAATTGCAGGTTTGCAAACAGTATTAAAAAGTGCATGTGACTAATGCGAGACGTTCAGGTCGCTGCTGTCGGTCCATCGTTAACGGCCTGAAACGGAATGTTAAAGCATTTCATTTTCATGAGTTCAGTGAACTTTCCTTTGGTTTGTTTATGTCCAAATGAATGAATTCAGATGTTTGTGATGAGTTGGTGTGGACGAGGTGCACACGGACTCCTGCCGTTTGTCCTGGTCACACTCACTTCCTGTCTCAGCCTTGATGTCTCTGAGCTCTTCAGCAGTGTCTGTCAGCAGGACCTGACTCCAGCTGCTCTGTTGGTGTCTTCAATGAAACACAAGGAGAAGCTGTGCTCTGCACGTGTGTAACTGTGCCTTTATCAGCGGAGGAGTGCTGCACAGATCAGAGCCCACTCTGATGGGAACGTTCTGGAACTTGATATTATGACCATGAAGCTCTTCTGAAATCTTCCAGCTCCACTCTTGCATTCATCATTTTGTACCATTATTGCTGGAACATGTGTAACAATTAGAGTTGTAACATGTTACACAGCCATTTCTTCCTGTAAGTGGTGAGCCATTTCTGAAGTCCAGTTGATTCCAGTGAAAAGGAAGCAAGTATTGAAATGATTACCCAGATGGCTGATGTGCATTGAGCAGTTTCCAGGCTTCATTCTGATCTCCTGCATCGAGCCTGGTTGTTGTCAGTCACAGTCTGACGCTGCAGTGGCTGATCACCAGGAGGGTTGGATCAGTCATCAGACCTCAAACCATTTGTTGATTGACAGAAAATGTTGCCTGTTTCTTTTTCTGTTCTGTCTCATGCAAACTGAATTGGAGCTGCTTTATCAATCTATTTTCTATAATTATTTTGATAATCGATTCCTCTTTCGGGGTCATTTCTTTGAATTCTCAGGTTTCAGCTTCATTAGTAATCATCAGATGAATTGATAATGAAAGTAACAGTCACCTGGACTTTTTCAAAGGCCGTGTGTTTGCTGTTTGACTCGACTGTTTCTTCAGCTGTGAATAGTGATGTTGCATTGTCCTACAGAAAACAAAAACTTCTGATCCATCAGTTCATCATCTTGAACAGTATCAGAAACCTCAGATCAGTTTACACTGAGAGAAAATAAAGAGCATCAGATTTTCAGCACAGTGAAGCTTGAACAAGTGAATTTTGGACATTTTTGCTTGAGTTGATTTAAATGATTACAACTGTTGCAGATTATTTTTGATTAATTGACGAATCGTTTCTGCTTTTTGTGAATGGCTTTGTTGAGAAATGAATGTAGACTTTGACTTTTTAAAATCTTCAGGATTCTGTGGAGGGATATTTCAGGTCTGATCATGATCAGTTCACTCTCTAATCTCCTCCTCCTTAAATCAGCTCCGTGTTTCAGTGCGACATTGTCAGATTAACTTTGTTTTCTTTTCTATTTTTGGCTGTGTGTGTGTTGGGTTTGTGAAGCAACATGACCTGTGCTCATGACACTGTGGCCAACTTCCTCTCATGTGTTCTCTCAGCCTAGACTCTGCATGGCGACGGACTGGCAGCAGTGGGAGTGAGCAACCAATCAGCCAAGGCCACCGCTAGCAACATGGCGTCCCGTCAGAGGAACTCGGTCCGGATCCTGTCCAGCCGGGAGCGAGGCTCGCAGACGTTCGGCTCGCAGAGGCTGCTGCAGCTGCTGGTGGAGGAGAAAGTGCGCTGGATGAAATGGCAGAGTCAGGTAAGTTTCTACAGAGAGAGCGGCTCCTGTTCTCTCTCTTCCTGCTTCTCGAGGAGGGAATTTAACGTTCCAGTCCCGGCAGTCTCACAGGTCGGACCTGCAACAGTTTCAGTGCGACACAAGTCTGCTTCCTTCTGACATCACTGCACTGTCATCTCAGTCTGTTCTGCACAATCCACTCACACCTGCTTGACAAACCTGTGGAACCATCACAGAGAGCATTTGAAGTTGTTTCCCCTCACGGTGCGACCAGAGAAGAAGAGCTCTGTGTATTTCCAGCTTCACACACATGAGTATCCAGCAGAGCTCTTTCCACAGCGCCAGCAGACAGGATTTCACTCAGATAATCACATGTTACTGTGCAGCAGCACAGTTACATCTGTAGTCATTTAGAATGATGGAGCTGATGAGCGTCCTTCAAACACACAACCATCATTAGCTGAAGCTTCAGCAGCAGAATCAGCAGCCTGGAGGCAGCTTCAGTCCAAGTGTGGCACAAAAGAAAATGGGAAGTGGTGCAGGTTTCACACCTCCTGTTGTGAGTGAGTTCAGTGTTTGATGCAGATGGACAGCAGGTGGCACCAGTGCTCCAGTTGGTGGACAGATGAGGTCATTCAGCTGCAGTCAAAGGGAGACCTTTCTGTTTCCTGTGTGAAGGTGATGAAGGTCTCGGCCTCCTCATCCTCAGCTCTTCACTGAGCAGACGAGCCACGTGAACTCAGCTTCATGGACGGGACCCTTTAGTTACTAAGTGGGTTTCAGTTGCACTGGGTTTCCTTTTGCTTTTAGCAGTACTCAGAATTTTCCATCTTGGCCAAGAGTAAGAACATTTTTCCTTTTTAATTTTCAGGGTTCTACTCAATTACTTCATGTGCAAAGTGAATATGTACAGGTGGATGGAAACAGGCATTTGAAACTGACCTCTGTTCTTTGTCCATCTGCTTCTGCTAAGATCTTGTAGAACTCATGGTTCAGTGTTGGATTGGAGCTGCTTGAACATGTTTTCAGGATCTCCATGTGGGACTTGACCATGGAGCTGCAACATGCTGACAACATGCTGACAACATGCTAACAACATGCTGACAACATGGCTCCTTTCTACCACTAACTATGGGACCAGGAAGAAGAAAACCAACGGACAGAAATCTGAACACGGGGAAAAGAGTAAAACAGTTTTTGGCCAGACTGAAGCATTTCATTGTTACAGGTGACAGAATTTTCCGGTGGGGATGTGAGGTCATCACAGCAGGTTGTCCAGCAGCTCCAGCAGTCTCGTGGAGAGCACCTCACACTGCTGTGTGTCCAGAGGACCCCTGCTGGCTGTCCTGTGACGCCCTCATCAACACGCCTCACATGCCGTGGCTGTGTGAAGGGAAAGGATGAGCTGCGACTTTATCTGAAGATGGAGAACGAGAGTCGACTGAATCTCCTCCTGGGCTCATTTACAACTTGGATCTTAATCATAACACAACTAGTGATTTCGTTTATATTGTGATGAATGTGGATTGTGAGTGAGGAAGGGCTGCTGTTTCCCTTCAGCTCTGACGCCACAGTGACGTCCCACAGTCAGGTGATTCTTTAAATCCCTGAAGGTGAAATGCAGCTGGGCTCTGCCAACAATCCTCGTCCTGTTTCACCACCAGTCACTGACTCAGTCACATCGTGTCTCACTTTGTTAACCCAAACGCTGATGATGAAACAGACATCATATAAAGTGGTTGAGATGAGCTTCAACATCTGCAGCAGGAGAATGACACAGACACAGTGAAGCAGCAGGAAGATGGATCAGAGAGAAACAGGAAGCAGGTGACTGACTCAGGAGCAGTCTGACTTTACGGTCTCTGAGTGAAATAGAGGTGAGGTAGGTTACAGTGCCGATCTCCTCCCTCGGCGTCATCATGCAGAAACCTACATCAGGTCACGTCAGAAAATGCTTTTGGAACGACTTGGTTAAATAACAACTGGATGCTAAAACATAGTTCACCTAATATTGTGGGATTTGAAAACATAACAAGCACAGGACCCTCACAACAAAACCCAAGAACCCATGGGTTCACCCTCGACACCTGCAGAGGAGTGTGTCAGGACTCTAACATTCATCTGACACTCAGAAAGATGATCTTTGAAGTTCTCTCATTACATCTCATCTCTAATGTAAAAGCAAGCAACTGAACAGGCTGCAGTTTGTGCTGTATATGTTTATTACATTTATCACATTTAAAATGGTAAAAAGATGTTGATGATCTAGAATTGATTGAGACTGTTCTTTTCCCTTTATTGGTAAGTACTGAATTCTGTTTGTAGAACAGCTACACACCTTTAAAAGTGTCTTTGTCTGTGTCCTGTCCAGAAAGTGGAGCTGCCGGACAGCCCCCGGTCCACCTTCCTCCTGGCATTCAGCCCCGACAGGTGAGAATCAGCCCACACAGTATTTCAGGAATCACTCTGGAAACATTCACTGGAGCTCGAACGCTGTCAGTGTTTCACTTCCAGCTCTTTTTAGCACCTTGTGTCCTTGTAAGTTTTTACTGAAATGTGAATCTGCTCCTTTGCCTGCTGACACACAAACATACACTAGGATCATATGAGTCTCTCTGGTTCTCTCAGGACCCTCATGGCTTCCACACACGTCAACCACAACATTTACATAACGGAGGTGAAGACTGGCAAGTGCCTACATTCCTTAGTGGGCCACCGTAGAACCCCCTGGTGTGTGACCTTTCACCCCACCATCCCCGGCCTGGTGGCCTCCGGGTGCCTTGATGGCGAAGTCCGCATCTGGGACTTGCATGTGAGTATCACTGTGAGGCAGCGCAGGGCGTCGCTCACTCTTCAAGTCTGTCTGTTCTCCACAGCAGCCTCCATCAAAGCAGGTTCAGGTTGGACATGAAGTCACTGCATTGTGGTGAAATGACAGTTAGTGAAATGGCTCCTATGAATCCACACGGTGCAGTGTGTGTGTCTGTGGTGGTGAACAACAGTGCGTGTGTGTGTCTGTGGTGGTGAACAACAGTGTGTGTTTGTGTCTGTGGTGGTGAACAACAGTGTGTGTTGGCTCTGCAGGGCGGCAGTGAGAGTTGGTTCACCGAGAGCAATGTTGCCATTGCCTCCCTGGCCTTCCACCCGACTGCTCAGCTCCTCCTGATCGCCACCAACAACGAGCTCCACTTCTGGGACTGGAGCCGGCCGGAGCCCTTCGCTGTGGTCAAGACGGGCAGCGACACGGAGAGAGTCCGGTGAGTGGGAGCGAGCAGCTGTGGAGTCGACCGCACTGCACCAGCAGCCTTCCTCCGTGTCACTGCGGTGACACAAACAGCTTTCTGTGTCTCAGCATTGGGGTGTTTGACAATTACAAGTTGCATTTCTGATTTGTGTCACTTCCCTGAAAATGGAACATCTCAGAGAATTTTAAAAAAAATTGCAGCCTCATTTTAAAATATGTTTTTCAACAACAAGTCGTCTCCCGCAGTCAGTGATTTGTGTTTGTGTTCCTCTCAGGTTGGTGAGGTTTGACCCTCTTGGTCACAACCTTCTGACAGCAATTGTGAATCCATCCAATCAGCAGGTGAGTGCTGTTGAACATGTTTCTGTGGTCAGTCGCTGCTTGAGTGGAGCTCTGAGCTCTTACATTTCTTTCAGAATGAGGAGGACTCTGAGGTTCCTATGGACAGCGTTGAGATGCCTCACTTCCGCCAGCGCTCCTTCCTGCCTTCCCAACCAGTTCGCCGCACACCCATCCTCCACAACTTCCTCCACATCTTGTCGTCTCGCTCCCCGGGCGCTCAGGCAGGAGGCGAGCAGCCACGAGCTCTGGGTGAAAATGGAAGCAATGTCGGAGACCCTCCCAGCATGCCTCTGGCTCAGTACCCCAGCTCTGAACGCGGGCCTCCCTTCCCGGGCTGCACCCAGCACCTGGGCATGGTTTGTCTGTGTAGTCGTTGCTCTGTCAATCGCAACCCTTCCCTGGTGGCCAGCGCGACCCCCTCTGATCCCAGAGCGCCGTCTGACGCTCCTCAGCCTCCCCCAGCTTCCACTTTCTCTTCGGCTCGCACGGAGCCCAGGCAGCCCTCAGAACGACCCTCGGCCTTTACCTCAGTCTACTACAGCGCTGGCACTTCACTTAATCCCTCTGCCCCGAGCGGCATCGAGCCGCACTCCGCCTCCAGGCCGGGACCCGACTGGACACGCAACTTGCTAAGTATGAGGGAGGGTGCGGTTGGTCCAGGCATGCTACCTCCCAGAACCTCCTCTTCCTCCATCAGCCTGCTTTCAGTGCTCCGTCAGCAGGACGGCTCCTCTCAGTCCCCTGTCTACACCTCTGCCTCTGACGGGCGGGGTTTCCCCCAGCAAGGAGAGCCGGGAGCTCGGGACGGTGCCGGTACGAGCAGCGGCCACCATCCGTTCTGGGATGGCTCTCGCAGCAACACGGCCTCCTTCCGCAATGTGCTTCAGTGCAACCTGAGCCGCTACTTCATGGAGTTTGACCGCATGCAGGACCTGGAGCCACCCCTAGGGGGCGGCATGGCAGATGGAAGTCAGGAGCAGAGCCAAGAGTTGCTGAATAATAACATGGACCCAGAGAGACCTGGGCCTCCCTCATCCTCCACCACCTCCTCTCCTACAATCATTCACTACCAGCCTCCTCTCCCCCCTCCTCCCACCTCCCACAGCCTCGAGAACAATGTTCCTCCCCCGTCCTCCCGAGGCCATCTCAACCGCTGCCGGGCCTGCCATAACCTGCTGACCTTCAACCATGACTCTCAGCGCTGGGAGCGCACCAACCAGGCCTCCTCCACCTCTGCCTCCTCTCTGGAGCCTTCCTCTTCTTCCTCCTCCTTCCCTTCTTCTTCTTCTGCCCCTTGGCAGCCTGAGGACGGCAGGAGGACACTGGAAGCCCAACCCCAAGACAGGAGGGTGCCTCCGGAGCCCAGCGAGCAGCCGCCTCCCCCTGGAGGAGGAGGAGCAGGAACAGTGGCCTTCCCGATAGCGCCGACCCCCAGCCAGCCCGGAGAGCAGACAGTGGGCTTGGTGTACAACCAGGACACGGCACAGTGGGAGAGGGTGTACCGGCAGGCTACAGCTGGCAGATCGGCAGAGCCACCGGAGGCCTTAAGCCAAGAAATGCCTGTTGATCCCCCAGATGAGGACTCCCTGAGGAGGTACGGTCCCTTTGTGTCATCACTGTCATTGTCAGTGGCTAATACAAGCATACCTACACTCTTACTTTGAATACAGTCACGGAAAACACTGAAAGTTTCAAGTCTGAGATTCAAATAATGACCACATTTGTGTGATAAGCACAAGTTCATATCTGGCTTTTGGGTTCATCTTAGTTTTGGGTCCGAGTTGACGTCTCTGTTTCACAGCTTGTCAATCGTTTAGGGCTGACATGCTGTCGAACGTCTGCTTTTAGCAACAGGCTAAATATTAAATCTAATTATCTCTAGCCATAACATCTGTCCTTCCTGTCATACAGGCGACTGTTGGAATCATCTCTGTTATCGTTGTCTCGCTATGACATGTCAGGATCAAGAGACCATCCCATTTACCCCGATCCAGCCAGGTACACTAAAACACTGCACTTACTCTGCTCTAATCTAGACGAACCGTCCTCTGCATATGAATGCAGAATCTGTAGGCAATGGTCAAGGTTCTGGTGATGGAAGTGTTTCTGTTCGTAGTCAGAGTAGTATCGACCAATCACGTTTGAGCAGGCTTGGGTTACATGCAGGTAAACAGTCTGTGTAGAAAGCAATCTCAGGAACCCAGCTATCGTCTGATGATGATTTAGCTTTTTATTCGCTTTTGTCATGTGCAGATATGTGTTTCTAGAGAGTAGCTGAAAGTCGAGCAGGTGTTGACAGCGCTTTGTAAAGAATGACAGCAGGGCTGCTCTTGGCCCACATGTCCTTTATCCGTGTTCCAACATGCACCGGCTACACCGGAAACCCCGAAACACTGGCCAATGTCCCCAGAGGCTAAACCGTAGTCAGACGATGGCCGACGGGTTCCGAGATCTGCCCTGATCCAGCTCGGCACACGAAGTGTCCTCATGTAGTACAGCATCTTTCCTCCACACGTGCCAGGCACTCGCTTTCTGAACAGTAGTATTACAGATGATTGTTGGGATTGGTTGAACTAACAGTCGCTTCCTGGAGAGACTGAATGATTTGGGTGACAGAGGCTTTTGCCTTGTCATTATATGAACTGCACAGTCAGCAGCTGGAAAGGCTGACTCTGTGGAATTTAGCCCCATCTCTTTTACAAGTTACTTCAACCTTGTAATTATTTTGTTGAAGCAGTTTGGAGCTCAGCTGGAGGATTCTCTCTGACCTCTGAGCCAAGTGCCTGCATGAAATTAATGGACGCTGCGCGGGCTGTGTGATGCCCTTCACCACTGTCTCTGGGCTCTTTAGTCTGTGGCCCGGCTCAGGAGCTGACCACAGCCGCACGCTGACAGCACCAAACCTTTGCTTGTGTCCGTCATGTGCTGACTGTCCTCACCAGCAGTCGCACCTTTTACACCTGCTTTAAGTTTGTTCTCAAAGGAATGAACGTGAACTCGTCCTCTGTGCTGTTCAGACTCTCTCCAGCTGCGTACTACGCCCAGAGAATGATCCAGTATCTGTCGAGGCGCGACAGCATTCGCCAGCGCTCGCTTCGCTACCAGCAGAACCGCCTCCGGGCCATGTCGTCCTCGTCCGACAGCCCCGCCAGCAACCCGTCCAGCTCCATGGACAACAGCGACGTGGACTTCGAGGAGCTGGAGTAAGTTTCATGGTCTCTCTCTTACACTGTGTGTGGACGGCAGGACAGAGACAGACAGTGTCCTCTGTCACAGCAGAAGCTGTCGCCAGTTGAAGTGTTACATGACATGCAGGTGGTTATAGCTGTTCACTGATGTCTCACTGTCATCTTATCATTTTTCCTCATGTTTACTTAAATGATGGTTAAACATGTCTCTGACACACTGAACAAACAGCTGAAGACGAAATCGAACAGCTCCACATGTTCACCAGCTGCTGGCTCCAGTCTCTTGTTCAGACAGCGGTGTCTTCTCCGAACATGTGACCTCACCTTTCCATTTTCTTTCTTGCAGTGAGAACGGAGACCGAGCGAGGCACAGGACACCTCGAAACGCCAGGATGTCTGCGCCCTCGCTGGGCCGCTTCGTCCCACGGTCAGTCAGCGCCGACAGCTCGTCCTGACTTTGTCAGGAGAGATTCAGAGTTCAGAGTGTGAAGGAACACCTGAGCGTGTGCTGCACCAGCCAGGATGAGCACGTTGTATCTGAATATGCTTTCAGCTGTCATTGAAGTTAAATGCAGAAATCTTTGGTCCAGGTTTGTTTTCTATCTTCTCTCTTGTCTGCTCTCCTCCAGCCGGTTCCTCCTGCCCGAGTACCTGCCCTACGCTGGGATCTTCCATGAGCGGGGGCAGCCTGGCCTGGCCACACACTCCTCTGTCAACAGAGTACTGGCTGGTGAGCACACACACACACACACTTTGTTTTAGGTTTGGAAATGTCCGCCGGCTCCACGCCGGAGGTGGATAAGATTTGGTGCTTGTTGTTCAGTGTCACCACTTTACCAGGACATATTCAGGTGTTTTATCTAACATTGACATTGTTTGCTGTGCATTTTGCCAGGTGCATCGATCGGTGACGGCCAGTCTGCAGTCGCCAGCAACATCGCTAACACCACCTACCGTCTGCAGTGGTGGGACTTCACCAAGTTTGACCTGCCTGAGATCAGCAACGGTACGACGAGCCTGCCCTGCACTTTGACTTCGTCCTGCAGCCCTGAGGCTCCGACGTGAAACTGCTAACGATACAGCCTTTCTGGCTTTTAGTTCAAATCTGTGTGTTGGCCATTTTATTTGATTCATGCACTTTTTAATCTTATGTGTCCACTTGTTCTTTAATCCGAGGTCATGTTGTGCCCCGTAGTTTACTTAACATCAGCTGCTAACCCTCAAAGGAAAAGTCAACATTTAGGAAAAAGGCCTTTTCTCCCTTTGTAGAGTTAAATGTTCCATCTCGTTTGTTTCGTCTGTTCAAAACCAATCTCTGAAAACAGTGACAAGCAATTTCATGGAGATTATGTTCTCGACTACTTCTGACTGGACCAGCAACTTTCTGGAACCTCCAGAGGTTTGGACAACTAGGTTTGATCAAGAAATAGGCCGGATTTTGTTACCTTTGGCTGTTTCTCCATTTCCAGGCTTGATGCTGAGCTAGCCAATCTAAAATCAGCCACGATGGGATTGACCCACCTTAAATACAGTTTCTTTGTCAATGTCATTTTAAAGTTCAGTTTTTCATCTCTCAGACACATTCATGCATGTGTGGCTGTGGACTCATGTAACTCAGTGAGGTTCACACATTTTAAAACTGGACGGCCGACCGCTGCTCTGCATCGACAGGTGCCCGGGTCGTTTCTGCTTCATAGTGAAGTCATAATGTACCTGAACAGACCCTCCCTGCGATGTGAGCTCACAAGGAGACCGTTGGCTCCACTTTAAGATGCCACAGGTCTCAGTGTTTCTGTGGAGGCATGTTCATGATCCCTGGTTATTTGTGTCCCGTCCAGCCTCGGTCAACGTCCTGGTGCCAAACTGTAAGATCTACAACGATGCCAGCTGTGACATCTCTGCCGACGGGCAGCTGCTGGCAGTCTTCATTCCCAGCAGCCAGCGGGGTTTTCCAGACGAGGGCATCCTGGCCATCTACTCTCTGGCTCCACACAACCTGGGAGAGATGCTCTACACCAAGAGATTTGGTACAGTGTCCCTCTGTTTGCTATGTGTTTGACACGGTGACTCTGGGATCAGGCAGATGTCGGTCCTCTGTTGGGAACATCTTGAATCATACTAAAATGTGGATGTCATTTTATAATGTGTCAGATTGGAATGACAATTCGATTTTACACTTTTATGACTCAAATTATGCAAAAAAAAGAAATCCAAAATGTCCAGTTTACATTCATATGTTTTTAAAAGTGCAGAGATTAAACTGATGGCTTTAATGCTACCAGTCAGGTTACTGGACTGAGCAGGTCTGTTCATCTTCAACAGGTCCAAATGCCATCTCGGTCAGCCTCTCTCCCATGGGCTGCTATGTGATGGTCGGCCTGGCCTCTCGCCGGATCCTGCTGCATCCCACCACCGACCACATGGTGGCGCAAGTCTTCCGCCTGCAGCAGCCTCACGGAGGAGAGACTTCCATCAGGGTGAGTTGGAACAACCAGTGCTTTTACTTTACTAACGCTGGAATTATTCCTCCCCATGAGGGACGCAGCGTCGTGTGCAGGACGAAGCAGCAGATACAACAAATCCTCCCACTGCTGCTCACAACAGAGACTCTAATGCCACCGCTCATTATGGCATGAGAGAGCATCCTGATGAAAAACAGCCACAAATCACTCCACGTTTAACTTCACTCCCTCGTTTCTGTCGTTAACTGTGTAGAGTATTAAATTCATAACAAGTAATTTTCAATGAGCTCTTCAACAGTAATTAGCTCAAGTTGAACTGGGATATTTCAACACAACACACTTGAACACATCATATAAATACAAAGCAGAAATAGATGGATTTCTGCACAGAGCCATGCCGCTAAGTGACACAGTAACCTTTAAAAACTTTGGTCCATTTCTGTCCAATGTGAAGGTCAGTGTGTCTGAGCTGAAATGATCCGTCAGAGAATCGAGTGTACTGACAAGGGGACAACTGTTTGGATAATCCATGGGCCACAGCGCCACATCTGCTTCTTCAGCCTCTGAAGTGTTCTCAGTCTTATAGGACTGTAAACTGTAAAATCTTCATTGGACAAAAACATCGAGCTTATCTTAACCTTTTACTGTTTAATGACATCTTGTAGATGAAGCAGTGAATTAGATGAATGCATGATGTTGGATGTTGAATGATGAATGCTGTTCAGATAATGTGAAGAGTTTTGCTTCTCTGCGAGTCGACAGTGACAGTAAGTGTGTGACAGCAGCTGCAGTGTCGTCAGCGTCTTCAATCTGCTGCCGTGTTTCAGATGGTGTTCAACGTGGTTTACCCCATGGCTCCAGACCAGCGGCGCCACGTCAGCATCAACTCTGCTCGCTGGCTGCCGGATCCAGGGATGGGTCTGGCTTATGGAACCAACAAGGGAGACCTGGTCATCTGCCGGCCTGTGTAAGTCTCCTGACGCCGTCAGAGTGGAAACAAGGACTCATTCAGTTTTTATTACCTCCGCCAAGGAGCTTACGTTTTTGCTGCTCTTTGTTTGTTTGTCTGTTTGTTTGTTTATTTGTCTGTTTGTTTGCAACATAACTCAAAAAGTTATGGACAGATTTTGATGAAATTTTCAGGAAATGTCCTTTCTGGGACAAGGAACAAATGATTAAATTTTGGAGTTGATCCAGAAAACCACCATTACAGAAATGTTGATTTTCAGGTATATCTATTAAACTAAAGATGATATCAATGTGATTCCAGTTGCTAAGGGTCTGTTTTTATTGTCCAGGATCCATTGAAATAGATCAATCAACGGTAGGACTAATATTTTGGGGTGTAGGTCACAATAAGCTGGGGGGCTGTGCTGCTTGACCGAGGTCTGCGCTCTCCCAGTGCTTCTCTAGTTTCTATCGCTCTTTGCAGACGCAGGCTGGTTTCAGATATTAGCCGTTGCACAGGTGGTAAATATGAACATATGATTTCTGTTCATGTACTGGAGCTGTGTTAATCAGCTCAGAGTCCCAGAATCTCTCCTGGGATCAAACCTGTGACTATAAGCAGTCCGACCTCAGAGCAGCACTGACAGTCAGTCATGAAGTTTCACTTTGCAGCAGCAGAAAGTAGAAAAAAGAAGAAGTGATCATGTGTTTTCTGAGAAATGTGCTTTAGATGAGGATGAAAGTTGAAACACAGAAAATTGTGTCACTTTTTTATTTGTGCAGAAAAATAAGTTTCGGAAGTTGTTACAAAGCTCTCGTCTCATCACTGACTCCAGCTGAACGTGTGTGTGTCACTGAGGGGTCTTGTCCAGTTGGGGGGGATTTCTCCTCTGAGCTCCAGACCCTGCTTCCTTTTCTCTGTTCAGACCATTTGTCAGCAAACTGATTCAACTGAATCACTTTTCCTTCCTTCTTGGCTTGAGACACGAACCTAAAGAGAAGTAGAATGAGCACAGTTTGTTGGCCTCCCTCCCACCTCCCCCTCAGTGAGGCACCTGATGTGATTATCCTCGTGCTCAATCTGAACAGGAAGACCAATAATTGGAAAAGGTCAATTAGAGCTTTTAATGAGGTCGTGGTCTGTGTGATTCCACGAAGAAATCCCTCCTCTGCTTCCTGAATGGAAGTGAATTAACAAACACGTCCGTCTGTCTGTCTAGGTTCTATCGCAGCGACGGCGAGAGCCCTGCCGAGTCCAGCAGCGAGCCGCTGTTCTCCGTCAACAACAGTGGAAGCAGCCGGAGCCGGGGTTCAGACAGACCAGGGTGAGAAGCTCCGCTCCCCTTCAGCTCAGTGAAACTGTCCTGGTCAGACTGAAACATTCAGCAGCAGTCATGTGATTTTCTCTTCAGGTTATTAATGGTAGAGTTCAGTGACTCTGAGGTTTGTTATTGTTTACATTCCTCCTGAAGTCGGGCCTCTTGTTTCTCTCATGTTGGCAGGAGCCTGATTCAGTTCTTCCACTGTGAGAGTTAAAACCTTTGGATGCTTAAATACAAAATGACAAACCTCATATGTAAAAGCAGCAGAAGCCTTTCAGCTGCAGGTCAACATCGGAGAAGCACTACAACTGTTGCTTGACTTAAACAAACTGTAAAATGTGTCTATCTGTGTGGAGTGACCTCGGCTTAAAGCAGCCATATTGAATTGCTGTGTATTTCAGGCCGAATCGCTCCGGCTGGAGGCTGGACAGAGACATGGGTTTGATGAACGCGATTGGTCTTCAGCCCCGACACCCCGCCCCTTCGGTGACATCTCAAGGAACCCAGACGCCAATCATCCAGCTGCAGAACGCCGAGACGCAGACGGAGAGAGAGCTGCCGGAGCCCAGCGCGTCGCAGCCAGCACTCAGTACTGACACTCTGTCATCACTCCATCACATGTTAGACTCTGATGGAGCTTCTAACTCCTTCAGCTAATGACACAAACTGCTGCTGTCAGTTTTATAAATGAGCCCACCTGCTAATGAGAATCAACATTTCCTCTTGTGTTTTATGGTGTGGACATAATGAGACACTCTTCAGAGCCTGCGTGTCTTTCCTGTCTGTCTCCAGTGTGATCTGTCCTTCTGTCCTCAGACGCTCCTCCTGAGACTCCCTCCACGAGCGGAGCAGCTGCGGGCCAGTCGGAGGCGTCTCAGACCAGCAGAGCTCAGGACGGCAGCCCGGGCGAGGCTCCAGCAGAGGCCCACACGTCCACAGCTAGTCCTGGTACTGCTCCTCCGTCCTCTCTGACTGACAGCACACACTGACACGTAGAGCCCAGCCTGGCTGAAACAAGCTTCCTGTGAGGGAATGATTCTGTCATGTGTCTTTGAAAGTGACACCAGTGTGATGAGTCTGTTTGAATCAGGCTCAGGTCAGGTGTGTGAAGTTTTGCTGACCGTGTTTTGTTGCAGCTGCCTCTCATATGTAGAGAGACTCACTCAACCATCAAGTGTATAATCAACATCTGCCGCCATCTTTGTTTACACTGAAACCAAGTCAGAGCTCAGAGCAGCCAGTCAAGAGTCCTCAGTCTGTTTCCATCTGGCCTCACCACGTATGTGAGAGGAAGGTGGGCTCGTTGTCTTCCAGCTGTTTTCAGTCAGCTCGTATGATTTCCATCAGTCGGCTGGTTGTATATGTGAGTGAAGTAAAAGCTTCCTCTGAGCATTCAGATACAACACCATCATGTTTAGATGCTCATACATGAGGTGCAAAGCATCTGACACCAGGTTTCTGGTAAACAGGAGACAAAGACTGATGATGAGTGAGACTTCCAGTTGTTTGCATTTTGTCTGAGGAGCACTTCCTGTGTCCACTGAGACGCTGAAGGGTGAACTGTGTCTAACATGACTCAGCAGTTTTTTGACCTCTGTTGTCGCTCTCGTTGGTCCAGGAGAGTCTCCAGAGTTCGGCTCGGGCGAAGACGCTCTGGCGCGAATCCGCCGGCTGATCGCTGAAGGCGGGATGACGGCCGTGGTCCAGCGGGAGCAGAGCACCACCATGGCCTCCATGGGCGGCTTCGGAAACAACATCATCGTCAGCCACCGCATCCACCGCGGCTCGCAGACGGGCACGGGGGCCTCCAGGCCTGCGGCTGACCCCGCCATGACCGCCCCCTCCACCTCAGGTCCTCTCCTCATCACCCAGCCCCAGACCCAAACATCTGCCCCGTCCGAACAGCTGGCTCCCATGTGGGGCCCCCAGGCGCTGTCGGGCCCCCCGTCCTCCGGCCTCTCTCTGGCTGTGGACGTGGACGACGTGTTTGATGGGGGGAGAACAGACGGCGACTCCCTGCCGGGTCCCTCCTCTTCCTCCCTGTTGCTGTCTTCCCCCTCTCCTCCCTCTTCCTCCTCCTCCTCTCAGAGCCCCCTCCCCGGTGGCAGCGGCAGCGGCAGCGGTGGGGTGGGACCCCCCAACAGTTACCCCGGTGACCCGTACAGCAGGTAGTTTCCTCTTGGCCAGGAGAGGCCGAGCGTGGGCCGACAGGTTGAGCAGAGGGTGCTCCTCAAAGCCTTATCTCACAAAGAAATGGGTGCTGCTGTGACTCACAGGGTCTCCCGCCTGGAAAAGAAGGGACACAAGAAGCCCACCTCGCCCTCCTCCCCATCGGCCTGCACTTCCTCTGCACTTGTACCAACTGGACTGAAGCTGAACCGCCATCATTCCTCGTCAGAAAGGGCTTCTACTTGAACGGAGGCCAGTCAGCGCTGAGCTTCTCTCGGCCCGTTTCTCTTCAAGACTCAGCCAGATGGAGGACAAGGTTCCTGGAGATCAAAGTGCCCGGTCTGAGGGGGACGAGGGGGGGGGCGGGATGAGGTGTCTTTCTCACACACACATTTACTCCAACGTGCTGCATTCGGTGCCATGTGATGTTGAAATTTGATGTGATATCGTGTGTGATTGAAGTGTTTAAAAAGTGAATTCAGCACTACTTTATTTTGAAGCCTGTTTTTGTACCGTGTGTAATTATGACGTTGGCTGGACTCTGTCCGACGGCCTGCAGTTAACGGAGGATGTTACTGTGTCCCAGCACCAGCTGAGGAGCTGGTCCATGACTGAACACACACCTGAGACTGGATGAACTGAGTCTGCTGCATGTCTGTCAGGATGCTGCAGGTCATGAAACAAACACATTTTTTAAAGGCTAAGGAGGAGAAGAACAATTTCCTGGTTTCTTTGTTGGTTTTTTTTGTTTTGTTTTTTAAAGGGGGGTTCATCATGCCCTGCTCCAAACCCCCAACCAACCCAGTTGCACTATAGAGTGTTTGGTGCTAAGAGAGGTGTGTGTGTGTGTGTCTGTGTGTGTGTGTGTGTGTGTGTGTGTCTGTGTGTCTGTGTCTGTGTCTGTGTGTGTGTGTGTGTGTGTGTGTGTGTGTGTGTGTGTGTGTCTGTGTGTCTGTGTGTCTGTCTGTGTGTGTGTGTGTGTCTGTGTGTGTGTGTGTGTGTGTGTGTGTGTGTGTGACCATCTGTGAGCAGACAGGTGCTCTCATTCAACAGTTATCTAATTATATATTAATCTCCTCAGTGAATCATTTGGTGTGTAAATCATGAACAGCGCCCCCTTCTGGCGACGGTGTGTTTCCGTCTTTTGCGGTTTAAAAATGACCAGAGTGAACCAGAGGTTTGGCCTTGTGTGTGTTCAGCACTGGGCGACGCCCCACAGCTTGTAAACACTGTTTGTTGGCAGCTAAGAGTCTTCAGGTCTTGTTTGGGGGGGGGTCTTGAGCGCGCTGCTCTTTTAATGATGACCTGGTCAGGAAGTGTGAGAGCCACAGCAGAACCTTCCACCTCTGGACTTTGACGTGTGTTTTGGATCCTTGTCCTGTTGGAGGAGCCGTACAGTTTGCTGGTATTGGATTGAATCCATTCTTCCTCTGTCAGTGAAATGCTCCCTGTGGCACCAGCTGCAGCACAAACTCAAAGCCTGATCAATCAGTGTGATTATTGATCACCAATGGCTCCCTTGAACTGAATAGACTGAAGAATGAGCCTGACGTTAATCCACCTGCAGCTCACGTTCAGACTCTCAGCGCTGTCACTTCCTGTCTGTGAGTCCCAGCTCGAAGCTCATTGGTTCCTTCTGAAGGTTTGAGTCTCTATGAACAGCTGCTCAATGTAGTTTTTATCAGACAAACAGGAGGAAACAGTTCACGTGTTAGGGACTATTTTCAGCAGCGGATGAATCCACATTTGGTCTCTAGTGAGTCTGTGTGTTTGTGTAGTTGAGTCCAGATAAACGGCAGTTCATAAATTCACTGCTGTTTGAGTCTGAACATAAACAAGAAGGAAAAAACAGGAAATTATAAAAAATCTGCTCTGTGTGTGTGTGTGTGTGTGTGTGTGTGTGTGTGTCTGTCTGTCTGTCTGTCTGTCTGTCTGTCTGTGAGTGTGTGTATCTGTGTGTGGTTGTGAGTGTGTGTGTGTGTGTGTCTGTGTGTGTCTGTGTGTGTGTGTGTCTGTCTGTGTGTGTGTGGTTGTGAGTGTGTCTGTCTGTCTGTGTGTGTGTGTGTGTGTCTGTCTGTCTGTGTGTGTCTGTCTGTGTGTGTGTGGTTGTGTGTGTCTGTGTGTGTGTGGTTGTGAGTGTGTCTGTCTGTCTGTCTGTGTGGTTGTGTGTGTGTGTGTCTGTGTGTGTGTGTGTGTGTGTCTGTCTGTCTGTGTGGTTGTGTGTGTGTGTCTGTCTGTCTGTCTGTCTGTCTGTCTGTCTGTGTGTCTGTGTGTGTGTGTGTGTGTGTGTGTGTGTGTGTGTGTGTGTGTGTGTGTTGTAGAGAGGAGGTGCAGGAGAAACATGTAGCGTCTCTGCTGGTTTCTGTATCTGTGTCTTTTCCACTGCAGGAACTGAAGCTGAACCCGACTCTTCTCCCTCGTTTCCTCTGTGTTTTACAGAGCGCGCTCAGATTCATGTCGCCATGTTGTTCCGTCAACAAACAACACCCGGCCTCAGATCGATGTTCTTGGACGGTGTCCTGTGGTTCCAGGTAACAGTACAGTGGAGCGTGGTGAAGCGCTCGGCGGCGGCGAGTCCATCAGTGTGGAAACACAGACGTTACCATTCATCACGGCCCCTCAAACAAACCGATAAAGCAGCATCAAAATTTATTTATGACCCGCCTCTGAGCTGTGACATCACTTCCTCTGATCGAGGAGGCGAGGAGAGGAAATCATTTCTGAACATAAGACACAGCGACGCCGCGCTCGGTCGTCTGCTGAGGACAAAACTGGCCAAAAGCTCAGAAACACAAATGTTACAAGAAAATACTGATGTTACCTGAAAGTTACTGTGAAATGTAATTCAGCCTCGAACGTACTCCACAAACAAACCACGTGCAGTGTACAGGTCAGCCAAGCAGCTGTTTGATCTGTTCCACAAACAACCTGGTGTTGACCTCGGCACCAGATCCAACCTCCAGCCCCGAACCAGCTCAGACACCCGGACTCTCTCCTTCAGTTCCTGTGGTGGAAACAGTGACCTCTGACTGGTGTGCCCACAGGGGACCCCCCCCCGACCCCCGACCCCCCTGACCGTTTCCCTGCAAACTCCTGCAGAAGAAAACTTGAATTTTTTGATCAAGTGCTACTTTTCCTTTCCAGCCTGTCTGAGACTGAAGAGCCGCCAACGCTCTGCTGCTTTCACTCTGTTTCTTATTGTTGTTCCACATGTGCTGACACACACACACACACACACACACACACACACACACACACACACACACACACACACACTCTGATAGGTTGAAGCTGTATGTGTTGTGGGGGGGGCAGACCTATGAGCTCTGATGGGAGCTGCAGAGACACTGACTGTGACTGGAGGCAGAGCTGTTTACTGTGTGTTTTTTATGGACCCTTGGTGTTCTGCAGGTCGGTCCAGGTGAGATCAGGGATCTGCATGTAAGAGTCTGAGAGTCTGATCTGAATGCTCCTCCTGGCTTTACTTGATTAATGAACATTTTAAAACCAGTTGCTGGGTGATCTCGTGTCTGTTCTCTGTGTGTGTGTGTGTGTGTGTGTGTGTGTGTGTGTTGGGGGTGTCGGGGACGAGTGCCCCCCCCCCCGAGCCCTCGGCTCCATCACACTGTGGAGTTTGTACAGCTCGATTCTTTGCTTTGACTTTTAGACGTGATGTAATTAAAGAGCTTTGAGAGATTTTCTGTGATGGGATGAAGGTGTCGAAGATTATTTCGTGAAGCTGATCGCCTGTTTCTGTTTCAGAGGTCGTGTGTTAACAGTGAAACTGGACACGGTTTAAAGTGATAAAACATCCAGACGTGTTGAGCTTGAATCTGCTCAGATCTGTCCTGTTTCCCAGCAGCAGCGTCCGAACACGCTCAGCTAGCCGTTAGAGTCACCGCTAATAACTGACTCATGAGTTTTAGTTCGGTTCCATCTTTGAGTCAGAAACTCTCCAAGTCCTGTTCAAGATCGAAGCCAGAATAGATTCAGGAAGAAATCCAGATAATGAAAGTTCAAAGAAGAAAAACAGCTCAGAGTTTATTGATTATGGATTATCCATGAATGACACTCTTCGTTTGTTAGCTAACGAAGAAGACGTCAGGTTTGAGATGAGAGCCTTCAGGAAACACCCGCAGCAGAAGCTCAGATCCTCCACGCTGCACTGCTCCGAGGTTTCCGTCCGTCCAACGAAACCAACTCAGCCTTTTAGCAGAAAATTCCGACTTCACTTGGTTTCATGATGAAGTGACACAAAGGTCAAGAGAGTGACTTCAGACGAGCTCTAATGAAAAGTCAACATTGTTTTATTGTCCTGTGAGTTTGGATTGACAGACGACATGAACTCACACAAACCACAACCAAAGCCAAACCTTTTCATTTCCAAACAGAGAATGTCCAGAATAACAATCACATTTTTAAATCTCTAAATCTAAATCTCATGACCTTGAATGTAGTACATGCAGTACTGTAGTAGTAGTTGTACTGCACCAGAGAAGTCAGAGTAAATCGAAAATCCTTCTTCTCCGACAAAGTTGACGAACTGAACTTCCAGTTTTCTCTCATGTTTCATGGAACTTTGTTATGAAAAGATGAACTGTCTCATTCAGCTCAGTCGCTTTGGAAGAACTGCGACGCCACAGACTCTGCTTCCAGAAGATCGACGTGTCGCCTCATTCATGTTCTGCATCATCGTTTCACAGGAAGCTCCGAATCTCAGCAGCACAGCTGGATCCTGCGTTTCCCACAATGCACCTGGCTGTAGCTTCCTCCACTGGTGAACAGCCGCAGCCTGCTGACATCACTGTGGTGACATCACAGGTTATGATGAAAAAAAGGGGGAGGAGTCCAGACGGCTGACGAGCGCAGACGCCACAAACCACATCCATTTTTTCTCTTCATCTTATTTCAGCACACGAAAAACTTGGACTTTTTCTGACGTCCGTCCTGGAAGAAAACCAACGCTCATGGTGTCGCATCATTTCCTGTCTCACTCCCAGCGAGTGTTTACCTGACAGACTCGTCTGGGATTCCTCCTGTTCGAAGACACGGAGATGTGAAAAGCACGACGACGTCCAGATTCCATCAGAGAGGAACTCGTCGTGTGAAGAGTCCAGAGACGTGAGGTGACCTTTAACCTCTGATCTGTCAGATATTCCTTCATTCCACAGCCGGACGTCTACGAAGAAAATGGACTTTACAAACTCAACAGTAATGAATGTAAGTACATTTACTCTAGTACTGTACAGTACAAACCAGAGGTACTTTGAGTATTTCCATTTTGTATGACTTTCTACTGCTCTGTCAAATCTTGAACTTTTAGCTTCTCTACATTTGTCTGACAGCTTTAGTTCGGAGTTACTTTCATCTGAGGTCACTCAGTCCGTCGCCGTGTGGTGTTCCCATTATTTTGTCTTCAGACCTTTGGCCAACGTCTGCTCAGTGTTGTGTTCATGGAGTATTTCTGACGGTCAGAGGTCCAAACACTGTGCCCGACACGTTGAGCTCTGCCTCAGCCTGCAGCCGTAAATCCTCACTCACTGTTTACTGGCCTTCACAGCAGCGACTTTACGAACCAGAACCAGGCTCTGAAAACAGTCCAAGATCTGATCCAGACCTGCTGCCTGTTTGACTTCTCCCTGATGGAAGCTTCATGCAGATCATCGTGGTGGAAAGTAACTAAGTACATTTACTCACGTACAGAACTTAGGTA
>JBBMOC010000112.1:292814-314447 GCA_037975185.1 Centropyge bicolor | reverse complement strand
TTACAGACACAGTCAGACTCTTACAGACACAGTCAGACTCTTACAGACACATTCACACTGTTACAGACACATTCAGTCTTTTACAGACACATTCAGTCTGTTACAGACACATTCACACTGTTACAGACACATTCAGTTTGTTACAGACACATTCAGTTTGTTACAGACACATTCAGACTGTTACAGACACAGTCAGACTCTTACAGACACAGTCAGTCTGTTACAGACACATTCAGACTGTTACAGACACATTCAGTCTGTTACAGACACAGTCAGAGTGTTACAGACACAGTCTGTTACAGACACAGCCACATCAGTCGCATCAGTCATGTTTGTGAGCTGAAACCATTTTTTTACATGACAAATGACACTGAATTTCAATCGTTTCATTGATTAATGTTCTAGTAATTTTAGCTGTTCTTGTATAAATTGTTTATAAGTTTATAACAAAACATCACATTTTTAGACTCTTCATATGTTAGTGTGTAAAAGCCTGAATTTTAAAAGCCAGTAGTAACTGAAGCTGATACACATGTAAGGTACAAGTATTTGAACAAATTTGTACAGTCCAGTACTTGAGTAAATGTACTTAGTTACATTGCAGCTGTGTTCAGTCGCAGGCGAGTGTGATAAAAGTGACTCACGGTCCAGTCGACCGAGCCATTGGGCTCCTGCAGCTGGTTGGTCTGTCCGGACGTCGAGACGCTGGGCTGAGCCGCCACGTGCTGCAGCCCCGACTTCGCCATGGCTTTCCTGAAACCACAAGAGGACAAAGACCTTTCAAGAAAACCCACTTCAGATCCGCTGTTATTAGTTGTGCATCCTGGAAATTTAGATTTTTCTTGCTGCATTTTGATTTGCAGGTTTAACAGGCACCTGCCAGCCAATCAGAGAGAGATATTCTGCTGATGTGCTAATATCACAGAGTCTCATACTGATTCATGCTAATGTTGAGAGTTTAAATGATCTGACTTGATGATCCTCCGTTCACCTACAGACATACAGGAGGAGGATTCACTGTCATACTGAGGAGCTCACAGTTTGACTGTCCGACCCTGAAGTCTCTACTGTCCTACTGTCACTGAAGAACTGGACCAGACGACGGTCACCACCTGGAGTTTGCTGATGGGGATGGGGAACAGATGAAACTATCACCTCATGTGGCTCCTGAATATTTCTCCTATAAAGTGACCGGATGAGGTGGACACACACTGAAGACACTGACCTCCATGGAAGAACTGCAGCTACAGTTTCTCTGTCAACATACTTTAAAAAATGAGAATCTACACTTGAAGAGACTCTTAATCTATTAAGGTTTGTTATTACTGGAGTGGAAGGTGAGTGAAGTCAAACTACAGCCACACCGAGTGGAAACAGACTCTTCTGAGCTCAGCTCATGTTGGACATTAGGGACTACATACAGCAGGAAGCCGCTCCAGCTCTCCAGATGAGAGTTGCAGCCGTGGGCCCCCAGTGGGCTGAGGGCCCCGGGGCCCCTGCAAAAGGCCGGTTGGTTGAGGTAGTAGACCGAGCTCTTGCGGCTGGGCAGCGGGAGGCCTCTCCCCGGCCAGGGGCTCCCAGCCTTGGAGATGGTGGAGACCCGCCGCCTCCTCCTCTGGCTGGAGACACGGTAGCGGCTGTAGGGGGCGGAGTCTCCCACACAGACCTGAGAGGAGTTCCTCCGCAGGCAGCGAGGGGCCCGGATGAGGGGCCGCGATGTCAACGGGGGCTGGGGAGTCTGTCTCATCATCTCCAGGGCGGGGGAGGAGGTGGTGGAGGAGGGGCAGAAGTGCTGGTCAGCAGACCAGGAGGAGTCATCGTCCTCCTCGGACAGCTGACTATCCTCTGATTGGCTGTCGTTGGCAGTGGAGTAATGGCTACTGTCGTCGTCTCCGTCTGAGTGGAGACTGCTGGAGCGGGAAAATAAGATTCTGTTGTTGGCCCCGCCCCTCACCTCCACCTGCTGCTCTCCTGCCGGCAGCCCCGCCCCCAGGCCGTCCTCCTCGTCTTCCTCAGTCATCTGGATGAGACTGGCCAGCAGCATGGACGGACCCAGCAGGTGGGTGTCGATGGTACGCAGCTTCCCCACCCTCTTCCTGCACACGGCGAACCTCGGGTTGAGGCCGGGGGTGGTGGTGCTGGAGCGCCTGCGAACGTGTCCCGCCCACCTGTTGCACCTGGCTGTCTTGGCCAGACGCCCCCCTCCTGGACAAGGCGGCGCCCCCTGCAGCTGCAGGCTGGAGCGTCGGCGCTGGGTCAAGGTGGAGGACGGCAGGCCCACGCTGGACCTCCGGCGGGCCTTGCTGGTTGGGACGGCCACGCTGGGCCTCCGCTGACGGCATGATTTCACCTCTTCATCCACCTGCAGAGCTGCTTCCTTCCTCTTAAAGTGACGGCGGAAAAAAGTGTCCATGTTGGACGGAGGGAGGGGACGGACTTGTGAAACGTTCCCCCTCTCTGGCTGTTGGATGCAAAAAGCAGTTAGCAGCTTTCAAACATGAGATATCACATCAAGGGAACATGGATGAGAATCTGGTCTCCTTCAGCTACACTTTTGTTTGTCCGTCAGAAACAAAAACATTTTCAGACCAGAGAGCCGAAGTCAAACTGTGACGTCCAGGTTCTGTTCCAGATGGAAATGACAGGAAAGAACTTCAGAAGAGAGCGTTGGTGAGTTTAGTGATTGTGGTTGTGAGCTGGTGGTTTTTTGTCTGATTGGGCTCAGAATGTAGAAGGTTAAGTCCAGGAAGGTTCATTTTTTCAGAAAGAGATGCTGGATGAGACCTTGTATTGAGTTACAGACATTAATGGAACAGAGGCGGGACAGGAAGTGATGTCAGGACTTCGGCTCTCTGTAGATCTACTGGACCATCAGACTCTGTACGTGACTGTTCGACAGGATGCTTCACATTTGACAGCTGGTGTTTGAGTGCACTGGGACCAGTTTCACAGAGGGACAGCTCTGGTCTCAAGGGACCAAAAACATCTGGTTGTTTACTTGTTCTTTTTACTGAAGAGACGTTGGTCTCATGTGTTTGGGAGGGTTTTTCACTTTCATCCTGGATCTAGATTTTATTTCAGCTCGCTCCTGTTCTCTCCTCTGGAAGCTGCTTGGCATGTTATTGAGCAGCTTCTAGTTCAGAATGAGACAGAGGCTGTATTTTCACCACTTCATCACATTTACCATAACTACATTGTTTCCTTCGTGATAAATTGGCTGCAGTTGCAGGATGAGCTCTAACATTTGATTGATTCTGATATTTGACTCCAGCAACAGGAACTTGTGTGATGAAGGTTCCATTTCCTGAATGGATCTGAACAAACACAAACACTGACGAGTATCATTCTGCTTCAGAGACAAACAGGTGTGTTTCTCCTGGTGTGAAGTGAGCTGCTGCTTCCTGACGTCTCCGATCGCCGATTCAACCCAACAGCAACCGGGAAACATGAATTATAAAACACTCAGAGGAAGAGCGGGGGTCGTCTCCACAGGCGGAGCAGCACCGCAACAGGAAGGAACAATAATGAAGGCCACAGCCCCCTGCTGGCCGCTTAGCCTCCAAACAACAACACCGCACCAGCAATTAGTCTGTGACGACAGCTTCACCCATCCACCGCCCAGCCAGCCTCCAACTATACAACCAGTCATCCAACCTCCAACTATACATCCAACCTCCAACTATACAACCAGCCATCCAACCTCCATCTATACAGCCAACCTCCAACTATACATCCAACCTCCATCTATACATCCAACCTCCAACTATACTTCCAACCACCCATCCAACCTCAAACTATCCATCCAAACTCAACCAGCCATCCAACCATCCATCCAACCCAATCAGTCAATATCTGTTGATTTAGTCCTGGCAGTTTCAAATGAGATTCATTGAATCAGGTTCAACCATTAAAACTTTATTCACGTGTAAATCTGTTGCTGGGAGACACCTGCAGCTCTGTCCAATCAGGAGACACCAACTATGTAAACAGGAAATGACTGCAGCATCACGAGCCGACAAAAAAACTCGTTTGTAAACGTGTTCGTTTTGTTTCTGTCTTAAACATGAAGAAATCTGTGTTCCACAGTTTGTTAGTTTATAAAGAGAGGAAACATCTGATAATGCTAAGCTAACTATTAGCAAATTATTAAAGAGCTTTTATCCAGTTTCAGGTCAGATTTGTTCTCATTGTTGCCTCTTTTACTCTGAACAGCTCAGATGTTAGCATGCTAATGCTAGCTTTGTCAGTTAGCTGCTCAGCAGCTCCACCTGCAGGTAGTGGCCGTAAACATTTACCTCATCTTCTCATAATCAATACATTTTTGAATTTATTGAATCTTAAAACTGCATTCATTAAATATTGTTGTTAGCACGATGCTAAGTGTGACCTGATGAACCAGAGTCACTTTCAAAAGCTTCAGTTTATCTGCGAAGCTCTGATTTGAGTTTCTTGTGTGAGCACATGTAAAATGGATCAACTGGATCCTTTCAGACGCTGAATAGTGGGATCGAGCAAAAACAGATCAGGATCAAATCTCAGTCAAACTGATGTTCAGTCCTGCTGCTGCTTCATCGAACTCAGCTTCAACAAGATCAACAACAAGCTCAATTTTTCTCTGCTTTTTATTTACGTGCAAAGGTCTCAGTCCATCAAACGTCTGTTCAGATTTATGATCATGATAAGTTCAGACAACAACTTTTCTTTTTTTGTTGATATTAGTTTTTGGTCTGAAAATCAGCAGCCTGATTATAAGAAGATCTACAATATGACACCGTTAAAAAAGAGTCTGACAGAGACAGACAGGACACACAGAGACAGAGAGGGAGAGACGGAGAGAGACAGGACTTACAGAGAGGGAGACAGAGAGAGACAGACAGAGAGAGGGAGACAGAGAGAGACAGGACACACAGAGACAGAGAGGGAGAGACAGAGACAGACAGGACACACAGAGAGAGAGAAACAGAGAGAGACAGACAGGACACACAGAGACAGAGAGAGAGAAACAGAAACAGAGAGAGAGAGAGACAGACAGGACACACAGAGACAGAGAGAGAGAGAGAAACAGAGAGAGACAGACAGGACACACAGAGACAGAGAGGGAGAGACAGGACTTACAGAGAGGGAGAGACAGAGACAGACAGAGAGAGAGAGAGACAGAGAGAGACAGACAGGACACACAGAGAGAGAGAAACAGAGAGAGACAGACAGGACACACAGAGACAGAGAGAGAAACAGAAACAGAGAGAGAGAGACAGAGAGAGAGAGGGAGACAGACAGGACACACAGAGACAGAGAGAGAGAAACAGAAACAGAGAGAGAGAGGGAGACAGACAGGACACACAGAGACAGAGAGAGACAGACAGGACACACAGAGACAGAGAGGGAGACAGAGACAGAGAGAGACAGGACACACAGAGAGAGAGAGACAGAGAGGGAGAAACAGAGAGAGAGGAAATCTGAGATGGTCCAGTAGATTAAAAACCTTAACAACAACTGAAACATTACAGAAAGAACCGAAGAAGAAGAAGAACTGCACAGTTTAATACGACCTGAGAGGAAGAGTTCAGTCAGTCCTGGAGAGGGGAAGAGGAAAAATACACTGAGAGAGGAAGAGGCAGAGAGAGAGACACACAAAGAGAGAGAGAGAGACACACACACAAAGAGAGAGAGAGAGACACTAAGCTGCTGTTTTAAAATAACTCTTTACCTCAGAAGTTAAATCTGCTCTCAGTTCAGCTTGGTGCCAGTTTCTCTGTGCCTGATGTTGGACTGAGCAACTGACCCAGGATCAGTTCACGAGCAGAGCCGATTCAGGAGCAGCTCGCGCTTTTGTCATGGTTCACTTCAATGCAGCTTGTGTGGAGATGAATGGAGCCGCCGGCCCACTCCAACATCCCAGAATACTCTTCATTAACACTTCAAGGCTGCGCTGCTGCTGCATTATGGATCCGATTAGACTCCGTTCAAATCAGAGGAAGAAGAACAGACTGATGTGTCCAAACATCATATGTGACATGTCGACAAACTGAAACCTGTGTGTTGATAATGGGGCTAATTAGTGAGGAATCAAATTCTGTCGGCCGCTTGAATCGTTACTATGGAGCTAGAGACCAGCAACAGGCTGATGCCTCCTGCACACGATGTCATTTCTGTCAAATCTCTCTGAGGTCAGGACGAAGAAAATAACAAACCTCAAAACCTTTAATTAACCAGGAAATGAAACGTCCGTCACTGTTCATCACTGACGCCTCAAAATACATTTTTATGTCTGACAGACAAAGAAAAGCTGCCAGTCAACCGACACACGTTTCCCAATCTAAATTCTGAATCAGACTTCCTGTGGACGGTGCCACTTCCTCCTCGGTTCTTTTAAATGAGGAGACAGATTACCTGGAAGAGGCTTAAAAGATCAGCAGCTCTCGTCCTGGTTGGACGTAGAGAGGCGACGAGGCGCCATCACTGACCTGCTCGGGCTATTTAAAACCAGCCTCACCTCCACCTGTGTCACCACAAACCCTCACCCACTCAACCTCACAGCATCAGCCAAAGCAGAAGTGAGCTCAGCCTCCAACATCTGGAGTCGAAACATCTGCGTCTTCACAGAGGTCACACAGACGACATGATCATCGACTTCAGAAAAAAACAAGCAGAAAAGCACGAACTGACTGAGACCAAACATCAAAATAAAATAAAACACTTACCTAAAAAGAATAAACCAGTGATTTTGGGTTTCTGACCAAATAAATAAATAAAGTGCATGTCTCATGATTCAGAGGTTAAGTGGAACAACAAGTGAAGTGAAAAGCACCAGATGAACCTCTGAGAGAAGTCAAAGTGTCAGAAAAGGGAAATATTCCTGAAAGTTGTCCTCATGCACTGGAGGAAACCTCAGCGTCGCTGATTGGCTCCGGCCGGCTTGCATCATTCATCAGAGACGACGTGTTGCACTTTGTTCTGCCGTCGCTGAAATTAGAGCTCAGTGACGGACGAATGGACGAAGGACGAGCTGGATTATTAATGAGGTTTATTTTTATCACCACTTTAAATTACGGTCATCATGTGTACGAATGATCGTGACAGTCGGACGAAGGATGAACAAACAGACAAAGATGGAGTCTGGTTCTGAAACCTCGTGTTTGGTCGACAGTCAGGCTCCAACCTGATCTGTTTAATACTGAACTCCTCCATATTGGATTCCCCTTAAATACAGCCACCAAGGCCAGATTACTGAGGGGGCCGCACTGTGGCCCCGGGGCCCCAAAACCTCAGCAGGCCTCAAGACTCCAGGATTAATGTGATTAACTGCAATAAAACAGTGAAACATAAAGAAACACAGACGTCACAGCCGACACACAGAAACTGGAAGCCTGCAGACGTCAAATCTAGTTTCTGTGAGACCGAACAAGTGACTGACTGGTTCAGACACGACGAGCAGAGAGCATCTTCTGACACGGAGGAGATTCAACAATGAAATCAGTTGAAGAATTAGTCTTATCTATAAGTCTTATCTGCACAAATGTGTATTTTTACGCTGTGAACCTTGGAGCTGAATAATGTCAGGCTTCGACCGTAAGAGGAGATCACAGATTGTGAGGACGTTAGAGACATTTCACTTGTCAAACTGTGAAGGGAAAACATCCCAGCAGACGCCCGGCTGTCGCCCGGCTGTCGCCCGGATGTCGCCTGGCTGCAGCTCAGCGTCAGAGCGCGCACACTCTGAACTTTGATGCTGCTCTGCTTTCACAGCGAGGAAAACTGATCCTGGACCAGGAGAGAGTGAGATATCAGCTTTCTGAGCGAGGGAGAGGATGGACAAACTAATTAATTCATTCAGTCAGTCAGCTGAGACAAATCTGATTACTAAATGTGAGCGGGGCGGCCTGGCCGCCGCCAGCCGCTGCTAACACCACTAACACCACCAACTCTGCCTCAGACATCTCTGATCCTCCACATAACACCGTCTCCACTCACCACATCCATTTCTCTTTGCTTCAACCTGAAAATGCTGTGACTGTAATGTTACTGTGCTGCCATCTAGTGGTGGGATCTGTTCACAGCAGATGTTCTTCAGCAACAAATATTAATATTCTATTTCTCCTTTGATGTAAAAATCTCTCTCTCTCTCAGCAGGAATGACAGACTTTAGACTCCATCGAGGATGAAGATTAAATTACTATTTTCAGGCAGGCATGTTTGTGTTTTTTTCCCTGACTGAAGATTTGATCTTTGACCTGTGTTCACTCCTTCCTTCCTGACGCCCACCTTCACTCCTCCATCACGCCTCCTCCTAACATCACTTTATTTTTATTTCCTGTGAGTCACAA
This sequence comes from Centropyge bicolor, assembly GCA_037975185.1. Lineage (NCBI taxonomy): Eukaryota > Metazoa > Chordata > Actinopteri > Pomacanthidae > Centropyge > Centropyge bicolor. The sequence continues at coordinate 306,123 of JBBMOC010000112.1, read as the reverse complement.
CCAAAGAGAACAAACTGCTCAGTGTCCCTCTCATCTTACAGCAACTCCTCTTCTTCCTCCTCCTCTTTCTGCTCCTCCTCTCCTCTTCTTCCTCCTCCTCTTTCTGCTCCTCCTCTCCTCTTCTTCCTCCTCCTGACCCAACTATTCTACCCAACCACCCTGTTCCTTCTTCCTCCCTCTGGCCTGACTCCCCCTCTTCCTCTGTCTTCTTCTCCTGGCCTTCCTCCTCCTCCTCCTCCTCCTCCTCCTCCTCCTCCCTGAGAGCCAGTGTCCCTACTGGATGAGACTATTTATAGAAACAGGGCAAGCAAGTGACAAAGATAGTCCAGGAAATGGGTCTGTGTAATCCCTGGGTCCACACACACACACACACACACACACACACACACACACACACACACACACACACACAGATACATGCAGACACGCACACACATGGACACAGACTTCAATCTAAACCCGAGTCTAACCCGAGAGCTGAGTGTGAGCCATCGGACAGCCATCAGGAGCTCAGTCCCCACTCTGACAGGAAGTCCTCCTGGTTTGGTGTTCAGTCAGGTCAAAGTCCCCACTGGGACATAAAAACACAACGGCAGCTTCTGTCTCAGGTTTCAGCTCATCATTATGTCTGTTCAGCAGCTCCCAGATTCTGAGGTTTGTCTGACAGTCCAACAGGTCCAGGTCCAGGTCCTAACTGATTGTTAGGACACTGACTGTGTTGATTTCATGCGGTCGACTCACTGAGACGCTTCTGTCTGGTCTCTGAGGGTCTAAAGCTGGCTGATGCACTAACCTAGTTCCTTATAAAGAACACACACACACAGACATATTCTGGGGCTCAGTGTTTTGGACATGTGGACAGAAGGCGCTGGGAATTGAACCACCAACCTGGACACGCAAAAACAAACCTATCTGCATGACTGGAAACAACTTGTTTTTTAAACAATGCTTTTTAATTTGGTGAAGGAGCCTTAAAGTTAGAAAGTCTCAGTCCAACATTCTCTCTCTCTCTGCTCTGTGTTTGTTCTCCAGCAGCTCCTGAGGGAAACCTCTGCAGTCTCCACCATGTCCACCAGCTGCTCTCTGAGTCTGCCGGCCGTTTGCTGCTCCGCTGCTCGGCAACTGTGGCAGAGAACATTCAGGCTTCAGGCACTTTTGGCTCCACCTCAATCACTGATGTCATCTAATGATCTGCCGAAGGTGAGAGACCTGCTGTGACATCATGGGTGGGGGGTGTGGCCTGTTTTAGACTGGAGAAGCCTCCGTGAAACAGAGTAAGACCAGGAGTCTATTTCACACCACAACATTTGATCCAAATGTGTGTGTGTGTGTGTGTGTGTGTGTGTGGAGGAGCCCCAGTGTGTGTGAGTGTGTGTGTGTGTGTGGAGGAGCCCCAGTGTGTGTGTGTGTGTGTGTGTGCGCGTGTGTGTGTGTGTGTGTGTGCAGATGAGGTCCAGTGTGTGTGTGTGTGTGTGTGTGTAGATGAGGTCCAGTGTGTGTGAGTGTGTGTGGAGGAGCCCCAGTGTGTGTGTGTGTGTGTGTGCGCGTTTGCATGTGTGTGTGTGCGTTTGCGTGTGTGTGTGTGTAGATGAGGTCCAGTGTGTGTGTGTGTGTGTGTGTGTGTGTGTGTAGAGGAGCTCCGGTGTGTGTGTGTGTGTATGTGTGTGTGTGTGTGTGTGTGTGTGTAGAGGAGCTCCAGTGTGTGTGAGTGTCGATGGAAGAGCCATCGGGGGCAGTTTGGGGTTCAGTATCTTGCACTTCAGGGGGCGGGGAGCCTGGTGGACAACAGTTCTACCTCCTGAGCTACATATAAATAATTTAGCAGATGTTGTTGGACATTGGTGAAACTAAACATTTAGCATCGGGTAATAGAAACGTTCTGAGTTCAGGTCACTGAGGCCGAACTACTTTGGGTCTGATGCATCACATTGTTTCCATGATAGGAGAAGAAAATCACCAGTTTATGTTTCGTTCTCTGTTCTGATCGATCGATCGATTGATCGATCGATCGATCACCTGTTCTGTCACACCTGCAGTCACATGGTCAAAAAAACCTCAGACTACGTCCAGATCAGTTCTTCTCTCCATGTGAATGTGTGTGACACATAGAAATGATCTGATCTGTGGAGGCTAAATTAAAATCTAACCCTTCTGTCAAAATGCCCAGATTCCTCCTGAGGGAGTCTCCTCTGATCTCAACTGTTCAGCAGGACGTAAAGATGAGATGTTGCTTTATCAGTCCCACTACACGGAAATTCACAAGACTGTTTGTCTTCCTGTGGATCATCTAAACAGCATAAAAGAGACGTGACGGAGCATGTCGGCAGACTGGTTCTCTAACACAGAGTTGACGAACATGTTTGGTCTCATTTCAGGTGACAGCGTGACTCAGTGAACTCAGTCTACATGAACAGAGCAGACTCCAGATTTCTCAGAAGAAGAAACTAAACTTCTGGTGACGTCACGTCCTGACTGAAAAGAAGAGAGAGGTCGAACTAACGCTGACAGAAACAACAGCATGCTCACAATGCTAACATGCTAACAGTGTTCACCATGTTGTCATTTCAGTTCAGCATGTTAGCATGCTAACATTAGCTAATGAAACAGAAGTCCAGCTGAGGCTGATGGAAGAGTCTTTTGTTCTGCAGCTAGTTTAATTTTATCATTTGCATCCAGCTGTTTCAGGAGTCAGATGTTCTTGACCCACAGAGGAGCATCAACTCCGAACTCATGAAACCATCAGGACATTCAGAGCCAACAGCATCGCTACAGAGACGTGACCACCCATCAATCCATGCAGTGACCAACAGAGACTGAGGAGCTGCAGCTTAAATCAGGTTAGAGATGGATCATCCAGACGGAGACTCTGACAGAACAATAATCGATCATCTGTCCGATCAATCAGATCATCTTCCAGCAGACGTCCTGAGACTGAGACAACACGCTGACACTCCTCTCAGCTAAAAACCAGGAACAGATGAGCTGCTCGCTGCTCTTTCTAAATATATGAAACTATACATCTCTGAGATTTACATATTCAGCAGGAACCAATGAGCTTGAAGCTGAGGGCCTCAGACAGGAAGTGAGACAGGACTGAGTTTCAAAACCAAAAACACTGTAGAGTTTGTCCTGCAGGAAGGTCATGGTGTCATCAGGGTTCATCCTCTGGGACAATCATCTCCCTTTTATCTGTGTTCTTGCTTAGGTTTTCCTAGTTCTCTTATCAGTGTTTTTTAAGATTATTTTTGGCCGTATTTGCCTTTATTTTGAAAGTCAGATAGTGAAACATGGGACAGAGACAGACAGCATCTTCAGCTTTGTCGTCCCATGCAAAACAAACCCATTCATCCAAATAACAAAGTCCCACAGTGCAGCAGTCAGGACAGATCACAGGGACAAACAGGGCAAGACCGACCGATCCGGCAACCGGCCGACCGACCCGGCAACCGGCCGACCGACCCTCCGAGGCCGACCGACCCTCTGAGGCCGACCGACCCGCCGAGGTTGTTTGACCCTCCGAGACTGACCGACCCTCCGAGGTCGACCGACCCTCCGAGGTCGTTCGACCCTCCGAGGTTGTTCGACCCTCCGAGGTTGTTCGACCCTCCGAGGCCGACCGACCCTCCGAGGTCGTCTCGTGTCCCTCTTTCACTGCCTCACCTGGCTATGTGTCTTTGCTGATCCTGCCCCAGCATCAACCATGACCACAGCATGTAACGTCAACAATAAAATCCTCGAAAGAAAAATCTGCTTCCTTTTAACTGGTTAATGTATGACTGACAATGAAACTCTGTAAATAAGAAAAGGAAACAGTCTCTGGTTCGTAAATCGTTCGGTTTCACAGGGAATCGGTTTAACATTAAAGATAACTACAGAGAATCAGACCGACTGTCTCACAGGAGACATTTTACTGAGCAACCAGAGCTTCTACTACATGAAGCCCACAATACTTGTGTACTGTTACTGCTGATACTCGACTCCATGAAGCCAACAGTACTTCACACCACACACCAGTGTTATCCTTTAAAGCCCTTGACTGTTTCTAGAGAGGAGGAGGAGGAGCGGAGTCCTTGGAGATCTGCAGATTGAATCCTCTCCTCTGGAGTCAAATATTCCCATCAGCCTCTAAAAATGACCGCCTTTAATTAATTGCTCTGCAAATCCATTAATAGCAGCTATAATTAGAGTACCATGGGAGATCACTGGGAGATGAAACTAACCACCTGACTGAACCTGAATCTGCACTTCTTACCTTTTTATTCACAGAGGAGCCGATTTAGGACCTGAACCTGCAGCGACTGAAACCAAACCCCGACCAGTCAGAGGTCTGTATCCTGTTGTGTTATAATACACTGTGTTGTACTATGCTACGATTCAATATCTTAGCATTTCATGTCATATTTTATTATACATTGTAACATGCTATATTGTATTATGTCAAATTACAGCAGCATTCAGGGTTTCATTGGTGGAGCTGAAAATCTTGATAGTAAAAAGTGCAGTAAAAACATTTGGCTCAGAAATAAAAATAAAATGGATGTAGTCCACTGAACTGCCTTCCCTTGTAGTGAGGTACTGAATGTACTCAGTTACTCCCCTCAGAGTACTGTCGCTCATTGACAGACAGCGAGCGGCTCTGACTCACAGACACCGTGAAGTTACTCAGGCGTCAAACAGGAAGTGGGAGCTGCAGCTGGAAACATGAGCTCAGTGATGATTTGTGTGTTTACATGTACAGAATGTGTTTGATGGAAAGAATCTATGAATAAACCATGAATACAAACGTAGATGTGGAGTTCAGCCAACTGTTCTGAAGATCCATGCTTTTTTAAAGGTTCTGTGTTAAACAGTCTCGTGTCCACAGGATCATCTGAAACAGGGCTTTTCTTTCTGTAATAAAATGATAATAATTAAAGAGTTCTCGTGATGACGTGAAACTGAGGCTGCAGGGTTTGACGGGTAAAGTCAGGATCTTCTGACATTTGTGCAAAAGCTCCTCTTTGTGTTTGTTGAGCTGTGAAGAAGAGCGATGTTGCTCTGAAAAGTGAAACCTTGAAAGATCTCTAAAATAAATGTCTTTGGAATTTGGCCAAAACAAAGCAAATATTCAAATATGTCAACTCTGGGAAATCGTAAAGAACAACTGGTAATTATCTTCTTTCTCGATTAATCAGTAAATTGAAGTGAGAGAGGTTTCATCTCCAGGTCACGGAACTCAGAAATACTGAATTTACTGTCATGTGATGGAGACGAGTAAAAGCTGCTGTAAACTGCCAGTCTTCAACATTGTGCATGAAAATGGCTTCATACATCAAAACTATTGATCCATGATATGAAGCAACTCTTTCATCTCCGAGCATTAATGTGGAAAACGAATGAGTCATCAGCTGCAGCTCAGTTATTAACATGTGGATGTATCAGGGGTAAAACATGCAACGTTTGAAAATGGGCAGATGACTGATCTTTAGCTTTATTTCATTTGCTCATAGTTTGATTAACGAGTGGCCAATGAGTGAGCTGATGAAGGTGAAGCCATGGCGCCTGCTCACGACAGCAGGGTTCCTCTGAACTTACTGTGTTTCTCTGCCAGGTTTCACTGACTTCGCGTTTCAGTAGAAATGAAGGACACAGTTTAAGCACATGCATCGACGCTGAATCTTGGTTAAACAGTGATCGATTCTCCATCAAACTCTACCAAAGGATTAATCCAATAAATGTTCCATGATTCGGATTTTCTCAGTCTTATATCAAAGTGAAGTGAGTCTCTTTGGGTCTTAAACTGTTGTTTGAAGGAAACAAGCCGTGGCCTCAGACTGAGACGTTCCTGATGTTGGTCAGACAAAATGAACTGATGACCAAGATCAACGTTAGTCTCAGTCCAGACTCTCCTCGTATCTTTGTAGTTGAGTCCTCTAAAGCAAGAGTTTGACCTTGAGATCAGAATAAGTTTTAACACCATTTGATGTTCAGCCTCTCAGAAACAGCTGAAGATAAAAAAAACCCTTGATGCTCAGAATCAACAGTGAAAGTGAACAAAAGAAAAAAGCCACAGTTTCATGTTTCTTTTCTCTTCTGAACTGTCAGGTCTGTAAATGGGGTTTGACATCACCTCTGGTGATGATCGGTCAACTCAACATCCCATAATAACCTGCAGCTCCACTTCGTCAGATGTCTGCTTTTGTCCGACCAACAGTCAAAACCCCTACATTTGCTCTTCACTGTGACATGAGACAGAGAAAAAGCTGAAGGCGTCAGACTTTGTTCAGGAGCTTCTGTCGTCTGCTGCTGATGTTTAATGTAGCTTTGTTTGAATCAGTGGCGACTTTTCACTGAAATGAGTGAAACTGTCACTTTTTTCTTTGCTCTGGTTGGTTTCAGTATCGTTTCTGAGAGTCAGTCTCCATCAAGTCTTTGTCAGTCTGTTTTGCTGATGGTGGTCTCACAGTTTATATTCAGGTCGTGTTGCAGTCCAGCTGTTTGACGACATCTGGAGGGATCACGGCAGAAAGAGTTTGGAAACAGGACTGCGACGAATGATGACGTTTGTTCTTCATCAACCTGCTATGTTTTAGATTCTTCAGTTTGTTTCACAAAACTGTGAAAACTGTTCATCACGACTTCATCAAAGATTCCAGATTCAGTTCATTAAAACAAAGAAAAGCAGCAATTTGTCACGTTTACAAAGCTGGACTCTCTGACGGGAGCTGCTGCTGAAGTTCAGCCGCAAAATGTCAAAAGTTTGTTCAACTGTCTGTTCAACTGTCCCAAACTCCAAGATCACTTTCACCTTTAATTTCATGCTTCTCACCATTAAAATGATGTAACTGACCAAAACATTAGTGCTGCAAACACAAGCTGTTTCTGCTGAACCTGAGGAGGAAAAGCACAGAAAACTACAGAGCATGTTTCAAGTGTTTTTATCAGTTTGTCAAAAGACTGTTTCACTTTCACTGAACAGACTCTGAAGTTATGATACAATAATAACGAATGCTTTTTATTTTCTACTAGTTGAAGCGACAGAGCTGCTGCTGTTCCTCGGCAACATCACATCCTGATGCTACGTGAACAGACCACAGCTGGAAATGTGCCGCGTGCCGCATCACTTCCTGTGCTTCAGACGAGGTGCCCACTCACAGGTGGAGCTTCACCTGGATGAGCTGCTGTGTGTGTGTGTGTGTGTGTGTGTGTGTGTGTGTGTGTGTGTGTGTGTGTGTGTGTGTGTGTGTGTGTGTGTGTGAGACAGTCGTGAAACATGTTTCACTGTGACGGAGCAGCTGCTGGGACTCGACTCACCTCCTGCAGAAGATCCTCAGGCCGGTGAAGGTCCTGCCGGCGTGGTGGCAGCGGGGGGCCGGGGCCGCGGAGGGCAGCTCTGTGTTGGAGGGTGAGGAGGACGAGGCGGAGGTGGAGGTGGAGGAGGAGGAGGAGGAGGCCACAGAGGTGGAGGTGAAGGGCCCCTCTCCTCCATCCTGCAGGGAGCTGCTGTGCTGAGCGGGCTGCTCCTCCTCAGGCTGCTGATCCATGACTGGCCGCCTTCCTGCTGCTTCTCTCACAGGCGGAGCTGGTCTGAGGTCAGCGCGGGGCCGGAGCGGCGGCCGGCCATCCCCACAGCTTCACTTCGCCGACACAGGAAGTACAGCTTCAGATCTTCCGTGTGTCTCTGCTCAGCTTCAGTTCACACCAGGAAGCAGCAGCATTCAAAACAAAGTCAACTCTTCAAGGTAGGAGGGAGGAGGTGGAGGAGGTGGAGGAGGTGGAGGAGAAGAGGGGGCTGCTTTCCTTCCTTCTCCGAACCCGTCCTCCTAAGCCTCCGTCCTCCTCATGCTCTCTGAACACAGCTCCTCTTTCTCCCCAGAGCACACGCTCGGCAGCAAATCCAGGAAGTTTGAGCTCCTGTCAGGAAACACAAAGAGGAGTCTGTAGAAGGAGCAGCTGCTGCTCCTGCTGCTCCTGCTGCTCCTGCTGCTCCTGCTCTCTGTCGACCTGTTGCTTCTTCACTTCTGGTGGCTTTGCTTCCTCCGCTCAGCCGTCACTCTGCTGCTCTCTTCACTCCGTCCTCTTTACTTTTATCTCTGCTCTGTGGCTCTCCCTCTCTTTTTCCTATGTCCCGCCCACCCCCGGCTCTCCCTGCTGTGATTGGCTGACAGGAAGAGCTGCGTGTTTTGCCACCTGCTGGAGCTTCTGAGGTTGTGCAGCTGCTAAAAAAAGAGGAGGAAATGAACTAATTTTCTCCTCTCAGAGCCGCAGCAGCAGTGAAGGACAGAGGAGACGGAGAAGACGCCAGCGAGGCCTCGGCTGCTCTGCTTCTTCTTCTCCTCTAATCAAACAGCTTCCAGAGGATGAGTGTGAGGCTTTGAGGAGTTAACTAGGACAAAATGAACATATTGTGAACATGAGTGTTTCTCACTGTGGGAACTGCAGCCTGCCTCTCACTTGGATCACATTTCTGAAGCCCTACTCTGCAATGTGCTCCCCTCCCACATAGCTTTTACATAAAGATGGTGAAGCAGCCCACACCAAGAGCGAGCGAGCGAGCGAGAGAGCGAGTGTTTGCACTGCAGTGAAGCAGAGGTCGCACGGCCGCACCGAGGCCCACGCACAGCGCTCCACCACCTGCACGTGGCGGCTTCATCCCCTGGGCTCCTGCTCCGAGGTGGAACTGAAGGATGAGCCCGGGTTATTTTTGACAGCCAATTAAAACAGAGGTGCAGCGGCCAAGAGGACGAAAAACATCCATCCAGACGGATCACCTGCTTTTCATTATCGCTTGCTCCTGACACGGTTTTCCACCAAAAAAATTAATTGCCTTTAAAAAAAAATTTAATGACAGTAAAATGGCCATGAAAAATCAAGAATTTTCATTTTCATTTTGCTCCAAAGTTTAACAGCTGGAAACAAAACCAGTCTGACAAACTAGAAGAAGAAGAAACGAAAAGATGAAATAAGTTGTTTGTTTCAAATCACAAATCAGCAAACATAAGTCAGCTTCAGGACGAGGAGCAGGTTGAGGGACAAAAACAACCTGGACAGGTTTGTGGAAACTTGGGTTCAAATAACCACTCTGTTAAGGGGTTTTGTCGTCATGGCCACAATAATTTGATCAGTCTGAGACGACCTCACAACATGATGATGTAAATCGTTGTGGCCGTGATAACTGTTGTTTTTTATGGGTTTGAGTTTAAGGTCAGTGAACGATGACGGTTTCAGTTAAAAGACTGTAGGCAGGAAACAGGAAGTGAACACCAGTCTCTGGGGTTCAATCTTTTGTTGAACCATCCATCCAAGACGTCACCTGACTTCCTCCTTTGACCCGGCAGACCAGAGTCATCGTTACTACGACCACTAGAGGACGCTGTTCCTGCAACATGCCTCCTTCTCTGTGAAGTCTGGTCTCAGTGTTTGTCGCCCGCAGGTTTCAAGTCTCCTCATCAAAAACAGTAAACTTCATACTGGACCCCGATTGGCTTCAAACTGGCTGTGATGTCATGAATCCTGCAGGTTCGTCCAGGTGTTAAACTGAGACTGGACTGCAGGACTTGTAACAGACTGTTTTGACACTCTGGTATTATTTTTTTATGCTTTGACTTGATGATGATGATGTTTCTGAAAACTGGGTCAATCCTAATTAGCTAATGTTAGCTTGCTAAACTGACCAGGAGCCTGTTAGCATGCTGCAGTTAGCCTTTAGCTCTGTGCGGCTCGGAGCTCTTGTTGGAGCACAAAGTAAAATCAGACCCAGTCGTCGGTTTTGTCGTGTTTCCGTGTCGTCCAGCTTCAGGTGGACCCTCAGGTTCAGGCCTCAGTTTCCTGTTGCTCACCTGCAGCTGCTCTTCACTTGTGGTGCTTTAAAGCTGTTATCTAACACTGAGGACAAACTCTCAGCTCAACGTTTGTGATGCATCGGCTCAGCCTCTGCAGCTTTTAACCTTTGATTCTCCAGAGGGAACGAGCTGAGCAGCAACTCGTCGTCTCCAGATCGGCAGTTCAGCCCCAGTGAACACAGGAGAGGAGACCAGGACCAGACCAACAGGACCATCGATCAGTGCAGCGAGCGAAACTGAAGAAACACGACAAAAGGTGCCCATCATGCTTTGTGGGATGTAGACAGGAAGTATAATGTTGGCATGAATTCAGAGAACCTGAGATGTCTGTTAAAGTCTATATTTGTTTCCATGTGGTCAAACTGTCTCCAATCACAGTCTGTTGACTCAGCTGTTAGCCTCCTGTTAACGGCTCCTGTAAGCTTCTCCTGTTAGCAGCTCTGTTAATGACTTCTGTTAACGGCTCCTGTTAGCGGCTCTGTTAGCCTCTGTTAGCGCCTCCTGGTAGCGCCTCCTGGTAGCGCCTCCTGGTAGCAGCTCTGTTAGCGCCTCCTGTTAACGGCTCCTGTTAGCGGCTCTGTTAGCATGTGTTAGCGCCTCCTGGTAGCAGTCTATCATGGGGTTCTGGAGGTATATGAAGCAACTTTCTTCTCTGATTTCTGAGATGATTTGTAAATGTTGAGGTCACAATGTCACAGGACGTCACACTGAGTCATAGTTGTACAGTGAGTCTGACTGTTGACTCCAGCTTTTTGACTCTTTCCTGTCAAACATTGAAACGTCTTCATGTTGGTTTCTCTTTGTAGCTTTCAGCTCATCCTCACATTGTTTTTCTTGTTCCTTTAATTGAGACCCTTCAGAAGAACCTGGAGACCCTCTGAGGGTCCAAAGCCTCAGGTTTAGACACTCGTCTGTTCACTCACCTGCCACAGGTTATATGTTTTTACTCATTTACATTACTGTGGAAAACTAGTCACAGCATATCCAGGACCAGGACCTGGACCTGGACCTGGACCAGGAACAGGACTCTCATCAGACCACACTGTCTCTGTTTCTCTCTCCATATAGGACACATGAGAGACAGCAGCTGAAGTGCATGCTGGGAAACGCAGTCTGACAGAACAGAAACAGTTTGTCACATCAAAACAATCAATTCCAGCATTAAATGACAAAATCGGTCGACAGACAGAAAAACTACAGCAGTGAGAAGCAATGGAGCTCAGACTGGCACAGTGCTGAGAGCTTTGAGCGCCATCTAGTGAAGAATCAGCAGAAAAAGAGGAACCGACTCGACCGAGTACAGAGAACAACGGATCGTTCTGTTGAATCATTAACTTTTGGACGGAGACACAAACGTCCTCACAGCAGCCACAGACAGACGAAGCCTCTCGTCTGGATCAGCTGCTCCTGTGTCACAAAGAGACACAGAATCATTTATCAGAGCAGTGCTGAGACGTCGTGGTGTCAAAGTTCATGTTCACCTCTGGACAGTTTCAAAATCATATTTAAATCACGTCTCGTTCTTTTTTCTCTTTGCTTTTAGAAATGTGTTTTTCATGATGCTGATTCTATTATCTCTTTATTTTCTTATTATCATGTATTTCCTTATTTATATTATTGATTATTTATCAGTTGCATCTGTGGCAGTAATTTCCATCGTCCTCCCAGAAGAGCTGTTTGTGCCTGAGCTGTGACACAGACTCTGCTTCACGTCCAGACACTGGACACCAGATGTTCATCACCTCAGCAGATCGTCGTTAGTGTCTCTGGAGGTTTGGGGCCAAAGACGAGGCTTCGCCAGGTTTTGCTGGATGGATTGTTGACGTGTGCTCGTCTCCTGCTGACTCCTGTGGCCGGCTCACGTCCAGGAGTTGACTGTGGAGGACTGAATCAATGAGTCCTCAGTGTGACATGAAACATGGACGTGTAATCACATCAGGCTGCTGCTCCCTGCGCTCTGCTCGCCGCCTCTAATAACTGGCCTGGAGGTTACTGTAATCTCATTACTTCCCCCAGTAACACAGAGCGTTCAGCACCGCTCTTTGATCCGCAGTCGCTTCATTACACAAACTGAGCAGGTGAAAACGTGAACACAGAAAATATGAGGAGGCAGCGAAATGAAACGCTGAATGAAAACCTGTAAGTATCAGATGAAGAAGCTGATTTGACCTCAGTTCAGCCTCAGATGTTACTGACAGTTTCCCACCGTTTATTCAGCTCAGCTGCAGGAAGATGGAGACGGAACCAAGTAAAAGTACTCATCCCACAGTGTAGTAATGTCAAAGTACAAAAGTGTTACACTCAAAATATACATGAAGTACCAAAAGTAAAAGTACTCATTTGGAGAATAATCCATTTTACAGTGATATGTATGATATTACTGGAGTATAATGATTGAAGTATTCATGTGTTCATCACTTTAATGTTGCAGCTGGTTTTGATTCAGTTTCACTGATTTACTTCATGTTGAGTATTTCAGTTTATTAAATTAAGAATCCGAATCCGTGACCTAACTCCAGTATCTACACTTTGGCTTCCAAAACACAGTATACTGAAAGTATAAGCTGCTATAAAATGGAAATACTCAGTACCACAAACTTGTACTGAAGTAGCGTACTAGAGTAAATGTCCTCGGTTACTCTCCATCGTTCCCTGCAGTCTGGAACATCCAGAAACTCTGGTCCATGAAAACAGGTCCGGCTGCTCAGTGACTTCAGTCAGTGTTGTTCGGTCGGTTTTTGCAGTTTTTGTGCGTTCATCTTATGTTTTTATGTGAAATATGAATCTGCAGCGTCACTGCAGAATAAAAGTAAAAACCACAATATTTCCCTCTGAGATGTAAAGACACAGAAATGGAAAGTAATACAAATAGAAAATACTCAAACAAGTACAAGTACCTCAAGCTCTACCTAAGTACAGTACTAATGAAAAGTACTTCATGACGTCCCAGTGCTGGAGGAGCAGCCAGTGTTTGTGTGAGTGGGGAGGCTCGTTCTCCCTGAACCTGCCGCTCCAGTTCGCAGCAGCAGATGTGAGGTGGAGCTGCGGTGGGAGGAGGCAGGTACAGAAGCTTCACTTCCACCCCCGAAACACGGCTGCCCTCCCTCCATCGCCGCTGCCCTGCCTTACATAAAGAGCGTTACGAAACACAGTCAACAATCTGCTTTGATTCATAGGAGCCCGGTCATGAGTCACTTCCACCAAGGCTTGAAAAAGTAAGAGCGGAGCTGCGGTTATGTCATGGCAGGCCGGAGCTGCAGCGGTGGAGAGGCCTGTGGGCCCGGCTCCACTACACTTTACTCTCAGTACTTTCACTGTATGGCAACACTCTCAGTCCACGCTCGTTTATTAATATCAACACTTTGATCTATACATGTTTCCTCCTGTGCTTGTTTACTGTGTGAATGTGAGTCTGTTTTCACCAACGGATCACCAGCAGGACTCTGACCTGGACTCTGACCTGGACTCTGACCTGGACTCTGACCTGG
>JBBMOC010000112.1:224893-277063 GCA_037975185.1 Centropyge bicolor | reverse complement strand
CCCCTGCCCCTGCCCCTGCCCCTGCCCCTGCTCCTGCCCCTGCCCCTGCTCCTGCCCCTGCTCCTGCTCCTGCTCCTGCCCCTGCCCCTGCTCCTGCTCCTGCTCCTGCTCAGTCCACCTGTCTGAAGCCAGGTTTACATGGCGTCAGACTTCCTGTGAGCAAACAGTCGAACTGCAGCAGGTTGCAGCTCCGCAAATCCTGTGAAGGTGAAGCAGGTGAAATATGTTGTGCAGGACTTGCTGAAACTTGGTGTTTGTGAATGAGACGCTGGAGGAACTTCTCTGTGCACAAGTTTCAGCTGGCCAAATTCCTGCAGCAGTTCCAGCTTTGAAAACCTGTTCTCAGACCACAGTTGTCAGCCCAGGAGCTCTCTCAGTGTTGGCCTCGCAGTGCCTGAACTTCTGCTGCTGTACATTTCAAGAACCATTGAACTCCTGCAGGTTTAAGGTGTTCTGGTGCAGCTTTGCACTAAAGAGACAAAGATCCTGTGGGAGGTGAAGGAGACGAGTGCATTGATAGAAAACAAGTTCGTCTTTGTAGTTTGACTGCTGGTTTACAGTCAGCAGGTGGCGCTGCAGCAGCGACACACAGCGGATCAAGAGACTTGAAAGAACTGAGATAGATTGATGCAGTTTTTTTCTCTTCTCAGAGTCACAGCTCAGTCAAATGTGACAACACTGACATGAAACACGTGTTGATCTCTTTCAGTGTGACGCTCATCGAGTGATGAGAGTTACTTCAGCTGACTTGAATGGAGACTGTCATAAATAAACCAGAACTGGACTCATGTTGTAGCCCACAGTGAACTCGCTCTAAACCGTGCTCAGCAAACATTGGAGCATAATTATCCCTCCAATAGAAGAAGGACGGTCTGTTTACTCACGTCACAAAATCTGCCCATTTTGTCAACTTTCTTCTTTTCGTATCTGCCAAAGCAAACACTTTGGGTTTTATTAAGCCAAGATCAAATATCTGCCACCAGCACCACACAGTTGTGTGGCTCCAGCACAAATGTCCGAGGTGACTCTGTCTCACACCTGAGTCAGAGCAGACTGTCTGCATGTGTCCATGCCTCCAGAGGTCAAAGAGAAGAGCTGTTGTTTCTGTGATTTGGGTGAACTGCTCCTTTAGTTGATGAACACCGGTACCTGCAGGTCAGCTGCTCTCTGAGGGGACAGGCCACTTTCAGGCTGCGCTCTCTTTTCAGGCCTCCTCATCACTGTGTGTGTCAGTGCGTTCAGCTGCTGCTTCAGAGTCCAGTGTTGCTAAGCTACAGATGTGTTTCATCTTGTAGTCATCGTCCGCTCGTCACTGTCGGCTTTACTCTGCGTTACAGCGTGCACTGTGGGGCCATTTCTTCTTCTCTGATTCACTCCACTCTCAAAATGAGTTTCAGTGGCAGCCAATCAGATGAGAGCGGCGACTACAGGCCTGAGCATTTCATCTGCTGCAGCTATTGATTGTTGACCTTTTCTACAGAGTCACTGATGAGCATCTCCGCTGGTGGATCTGTCACGTGCGACTTTATATTTGTCTTTTGAAAATGGCCAATACAAAGGTCTTCAGAGTCGACGTGTCAGCGCTGCAGTGCACAGGAGCGTGTTCATGTAGTAACATCAGAGACGGTGCAGCGCTACAGAGAGCTTCGTCGGCCTCTGTCTGGCTTCTATTATTTACTCTTGCACATCACATATTCTGAATGAAAGTGAAATCATTAGACTCAGTCCAGGATGTGAGGCAACTTACAAAGCTGTACATTTGTGTACTTTGTCAGTAAATTGTAAGACATCACTTCAGCGTGGTGATTTTCTGAATTCTTCTTCTTGGGCAGTGAGAGAGCGTCAAACGACGGGACATGTGTTTTAGTATATAAGCTGTTAAAGTTGTGTATTAGCAGTAGAATTACTCTATACTTGTTAGAACTAAAGCAGTTGGAGGCAAGAGGTCAAAGGTCAGAATTAAGTGATGGAGAACTACAGCAGACAGTAAACAAGGGGAGCAGTGATCCTCCTCCACTCTTCTCCCTCCACTAGTTCCCAAATGCATGAGACAGACAAAGTTTGCATTCAGAGTGATGCAGAACTCCTGCTGCTGCTTTGTCTTTGTTTAACCTCTCTGCTCCTCTCTTCCTCTCCTCTCCTCCTCTCCTCTCCTCCTGCAGAAAAAGGTGGTGGAGCAGCTGAGGAAGGAACTGTTGGTGAAGCAGGAGCCAGAGGCAAAGCTCCAGCTGCACGTCCAAACTCCTCCAGCAGGTGGCGACATCAAGCCGGCCAACCTGCTGCAAAGCCAGCAGATAACTGGAGGACTGCAGCAGGTAGGAGAAACACACACACACACGTGTCTCCTCCTCTTTGAATATAGATTTAATATTACAACTTCATTAAACACTTTAAAGTGTTTACATTGAGATTTACATTGAGTCAAAGAACTTTGGTCCAGTTTTTGTTTTGTGATGCTAAAGTGACTTCCTATTCACAGAGCTGATTGCTTTTGATTGGATGGCTCTGCAGATGTTTCCTGGCAACAGATTGATGCATTACTAAAGTCTTCACTAGCTGAGACATTGCATTCTGGGAAATGTAGGAAGTTTAGGGCAACTAACAAGCCCATCATAAAATCACTCTTTAATGATTCACAGATAAACCTCAGTTTGATTCCTCGAACCTTAAACTTTCCTTCAACAGACCCTGACAGTCACACCGGTCCTCACCACAAAGACTCTACCTCTGGTGCTGAAAGCTGCCGCCACGCCCGCCCTGCCCGGCTCTGTCCTGCCACAACGCCCGCCCACTGTCACCATGGTAACCACAGCTATCACCAAACCCGACTCACAGAACGCCCCCATCAACCTGCAGGTGGCCAGCAAGCTGACCAATCAGAGCTCGGAGCCCGTGCGACTGGTATCCAAGAACGCCATGGTGGTAAGACCCTCCAGTTCCTGCCGCCACGCATCATCATCGCCTTCCTCCAGTCTGACTTATTGTACAGTATGTGTGGTCATCTGTAGAGCTGAGGAGAGCTACTGAGCGTAGAAGAGCATTTTGACAGCTGTCTGTTGACCTGCGGGTTTTTAAAGAGAGAGTCGAAGAGCGTTCCCGCTCCAAGTGAAGGATGTTGCTCTCATCCAGCGCTCGAGCAGGCTGTGGTGTGAGTGGTGGCCTATAAGCAGCCAAACTGACAGCACCAGTCGCAGTCCTCTGCCCAGGCAGACAGTCACGTGGCTGCACTCTCTCTCAGGCAGCCACATGTTCATGTCAAACAGCAGATGAGCACAGTGTCCTGAGTGTGTGAGTGAAGCAGAGAGAACTTCATTCACGAGTCCTTGTGGCGTAGCTGGAAGTTTGGTGTCTGTTGTGGATTGTGTGACACAGCTGATTTGATAGCAGCAGACCTGTCAGTGTGCGAGCAGCAGACATGTCGGTGTAACAGCAGCACAGATCCACATCTGCTGTGGTTTTGTCTCAGGTGCAGGCCACCACCACCACCGCCCAGCCAATCAAAGTTCCTCAGTTTGTCCCTCCTCCTAGACTGACGCCTCGACCCACCTTTCAGCCACAGGTGCGTCCCTGTAAGACCCGCCTCCAAACCCTAACCCCCTCAGACCAGTGTGTGTGGCCCACATGAGGTGACTCGCTCACTCTCCAGCAGGGGGCAGGAGTGCACCAAAGCAAACACTCATGCCTTGCTCCGTGGCACTAAAACATTGTTTGCTCTGTGCTGCCTCTACTCATCTCTTCTCCTCTCGTTGTGCTTTTTTAATTTTCCAACTGACCTGTGAACGGGTTGTTTTCAAGGTTTCCTGCCTGTGAACGTGTGTGTGTGCGCGCGTGCGTGTGTGTTTTTACCTTTCGTGGTGAGAGCTTGTTTTCCTGCAGCTTCTTGGTATTTTGTGTTCCTGGCTGTTGATGTGTTTTAACCCTTTAAGTGGACACATGTTGGCAGTGTTAACCTGTGCTGAGTAATGCCACCGGGAGCTCAGGCTGGTTCCACAGTACCAAGCAGCAGTAGTAGTAGTAGCAGTAGTACTCACACCTGTAGTAGAAGTAACAGTACTGTTAGTAGTAGGAGTATTTGTATTTCTAATATTGTTTGCAGTCATAGATTATTTGATGTCTTTGAACATAAACACTGTAAAGTAAAGAGACAAAAATGAGAGAACAGACACAGTCACCAGAGCAGGACGATGAACCCAAAGAAAGAAGAAAGTCCTGCCGTTGTCATGCTGCCAAAGAGAAGAATCAAATAAAACTAAATAGTAAGAATAAGATGATTATAATGATGAACTAAAACCACTCCAAGTCTGTTACTGTCTCAGCCATCATAGTGATTGTATCAGCAGGAAGAGCAAATGAGCACAATTAGCATTCATGGCAAAAGTAGAACCACTAGAAGTCTTTGTGTAGAGTGACAGTATTCTCTCTGCTGTTCTGAGTAAAACGTAGGAAACCATTGTACAATAGTTCTACATTAAAGTCTTACTGTAGGTATCATTACTACATCAACAAAGTATTCATGATTCATGATTCACTTTAAACATATAAGACATGTTGGTGCGAGTACCGGCAGCAGTAGTACTATCAGTAGTAGTGGTAGCAGCAGAATCTGTATTATCGTACTAATGTTAGTATTCAAGCAGTCAGAGCTCCACAGTGGCGTTACCCAACAGTGTCGGGTCATATCGGCATTGTGTTCTGATTGGCTGTCTGTTGTCAGCAGGTCAGGCCAAAACCGGCCACACCCACCAACGTCCCCATCGCCCCGGCCCCTCCCCCGCCCATGATGGCGGCCCCTCAGCTGCTCCAGAGGCCCGTCATGTTGGCCACCAAGCTGTCGTCCTCGCTGCCCTCGGCGGCTCCCATTCACCAGGTCCGCATCGTTAACGGGCAGCCCTGCAGTAAGACCGGCTCCACCCCGCTGACGGGCATCGTCATCACCACGCCGGTCTCTGCCACGCCCACACGCCTCGCCAGCCCCGCCCAGGCGCCCAACCCCGCCCCTGTCCCCACCCCGACTCCTGCCCAGCCCATCCAGATCAGCAGCCTGACCGCTGAGCCCAAGGTAAGAGCCGCCCCGTGCCTGCTCGGCCCTGCCGTGGAACCACACCGTGAGGTCAGCCTCTGTACTGCAGCTGCAGGACGGAGGAAGTGGCTTCGACACAGGAGCATCTCAACACTTTTCTTTTGACTTGAACTCGTGAACATAGATTTAAAAATCATGAGCAGTCACCACAGCTGAACTGACAAACTTCAGCACCAACCCTTCCATTGTTTATATTATTGGCACATTCATCAAATTAGGATGGAAAAAGCTTTAGTTTACCAAATATATTTTCTTTTTGCCAAAGCAGTTTCAGATCAGTCTAAAATGACAGGATAATAATATCAAATTTTAAAGGGATCTAAATGAATGAAGTCTTGAATGTTGTCTCCTCCTCCTGCCTCCTCCTCCTGCCTCCTCTCTCCTCTCAGCAGACTGTTAAATCAGGAGGTGGAGCAGAGCAGAAGGCCGTCGTCAGCCTCCCCTCCTCCTCCACTCCTCCACTGTCTCCTCCTCCCAGACCCAAGAAGGAGGAGAACCCCGAGGTACTGCAGAGACATGACTGACAGGTGGTGGGTTGAATGTCACTGGTTATCATGGTAAAACTCTCTTCTCTTCTAGAAACTGGCCTTCATGGTGTCTCTAGGCCTCGTAACACACGATCACTTGGAAGGTGAGTCAATGTTTGAATAACAGGATGATGCTCGAGGCTCCTCCCATGTTCTGATGCCGCTGCTGCCAGTTTCTGCATTAAAACTTGGACGTTTGCTTGCAGAAATTCAGAGCAAAAGACAGGAGAGGAAGAGGAGAACGACGGCCAACCCCGTGTACAGCGGCGCCGTCTTTGAACCTGAGGTACACACACAAACATTTTCCACTTCCAAATAAATGAAATGCTGAAAATTCTACTAATTCTAATCAAAACATTAATAGTTCTTATGGCAGAAGTTGACACACACATTTGAGAACACGTTCCATAACACAAATGAAACATTTTGCATTCAGCCACAGGCTCATCACTGTTGGTGCTCAGGCAAATTCAAATGGTTTAGTCACGTTAATTAATGATTCACATTATTATTTAACTGACATGGTTTTTTGCGTCTTTTGTTTCAGAGGAAAAAGAGTGCAGTGAGTTACCTGAACAGCCCTCTGCACCAGGGGACCAGGAAGAGAGGTGCGTATGAAATACTGAGCCGCAGTCGAACACAACAGCTGGTAGAAACAGAGCAGTGATGGTAGACAGACTCATGGCAGCAGGCCGAGATCAGAAGAGGCCGAAAACACAGTCCAACAGAAAACCAAGAGGAGAAGGTGCAGGTTTCCTGAAGCTGGCAGAGATGCAGTACAGTCCAGTATCAGTAGAGACTAATATGTTGCTCAGGACTAACATGCTGTCAAACACGTCTTCTTTCCTCCTTCTCCTGCTTTGTTTCCTTTCGCTTCAGTCAGGTTCTAAATCTAAAGCCGGATTTCTACTTTGTTTGACTGAGTTCACATGAACCACCTGAAAGATGGAAATACAATTTAACACAAGCTAAAGAAAACTTTGGAGTGTTGGTTAAAGAAAACAAGATATTTTTGGATGTGAATGTTTTTTGGCATTTTATAGATGAACCATTTCCTCTGGAAGTAATGAGAATAATCATTAGTTACTACAATCGATCACCTCCTGCTCTGTGGATGTTTCCATCTCTGGCGTCTTGAAGTCTAAATCCGGCTGAACCTTCACACCTGTTCTTTTCCCCAGGAAGTTCTGAAAGGCATCCTGGGAACTGTAGAAGCAGATGTACCTGAAACAGGCTTAGACACAAATTCACCACAAATGTTTTTTTAGTGTCACAAGTTAAACCAACTACAAGGAACTTTCATCTCGTGTAGATTTTGGCTGTGGACAAAAGCAGTCGTGTTTCCACCATCTCTTGTCATTTCCATCCTGATATTTGTTTCAGAGGTGAGGGAAAGATAAGATGTTGTGTGGTTTTGAATGAGGAGTTCAGTTCTCCTTGGAGTTTCATATTTTTATTGACGTGTTGTTTAAATCAGCTGTTTCTCTGCTGTTCAGTTCGGTGACGTTGTTTAAAAACCACAGTGACTTGTGTGAATGTTCACGACTCCAGGGAATAACCAGACTAACACGAATTGGCTTTTATTACTCCAAGTCTTGCAGCACTAAATCGAATCGTAGAGGTTTTCACCAGCCAGCTTACCTTCTGTTTCATGACTGACTGAAGCGGTTTAACAGCACTAAATACTCGGGACACGGCTTCCATCTGACTTTACATTTGTGTCAAGAGAAAAGACTAAAACTAGAAATCACATGTCATCACAGTGTCAGATTTTAGCACATCGGTGCTAAATGCAGTTTTCATCAAAGACCTGCAGCCGGTCCTGACCCCAGTCTGGACAGGCCACTGAGCCGTGTTAACATCTGACACACACTTCATAGACGACTGCAGTAGCTTGTACTAGTGCTCGGCTTCAGCTGGTGTGGAGCCAGTCTCCTGCACTAACACTGCTGTCTGTGCTTCTGACTCCTCCTCTTCCTCCTCTTCCTCCCTTACCGCTCCCCTGTCTCATGCTAGCCAACGAAGACTCCCTTTCCAAGGTATGTCATACAGACTGTTTGTTTTTGTTTTCTTCCCCCCTCTCCATCTTTCTTTTTTTCTTTGTTTTCCGTCTTTGTTGTCTGTCTCATTTCACCCAGGTCGCCCACCCAAATACAGCAGCGTCCCGGAGCTGGGCAGCCTCACCCCGACCTCCCCCTCCAGCCCCGTCCATCCCCTCCCCCTGCCCAGCCCCAGCTCTGGGGATGTAAGTAACGATGGGGGAGACGGACAGTTCAGAGGGTCGGAGAGCCCGTCACACACAGTCCTATTGGCCCAGTAGCTCTGTCAGTCATTTGCACCCCGAGACCTCCACAAACATGTCCATTAGTTTGTTGTCTCCATGTGATTATCATCAGTCATCAGTTTTACTTTGATTCAGCCTTACAAAGTGAACAGTGTCCTGTAGCCCAGAGCATCCATTAATAACTACTACTCAGAACACATTCTAACTCCCAAATGTCGAGTAACTTTTCTGTGGGTTAATTAACACACCATGTCCATTAGACATTAGAACAAGGCCAACTGTAAACTAAACCAGACCAGATCGTGGTGCCTCCCCCTGCCTCTCCACAGATGCTCGGTGGGGCTCAGTTGGGCAGGGAAACTGATTGGTCCAATTCTTCCTCACAGGGAGACATCCATGAGGATTTCTGCACTGTGTGCAGACGCAGTGGCCAGTTGCTCATGTGCGACACGTGTTCTCGTGTTTATCACCTGGACTGCCTGGATCCACCCCTGAAAACCATTCCTAAAGGCATGTGGATCTGTCCAAAATGTCAAGATCAGGTAACCGCAGCGGCCGTGACTGATCCTGAGTCAGGGGGAAGGGGGTACCGCAGTCCAGAGAGGGGCCCGTCAGGGCCAGTAGCTGTACTTGACTGTAAAAACTGCTTCTGCTGACACTGTCCTGAACTTTAGGACTGTTCAATCCTTTGTAAGCATTTACATGATGCTGTATTGTTTTTTTGTGCTTCTGTCCCATTCATTGTGTCAGTAAAGATTGGCATCTCACGTCCATCCACTCCATTGCTTGTCCCCTCTCAGCCTCACCACAGGGTGGCGGCTAAAGTTGTCTTCCTCAAAATCTGAGTCTCAGCCTCTGTGACAACTCCGAGTTTCTCTCCCCAGATCCTGAAAAAAGAAGAAGCCATTCCCTGGCCTGGAACTCTGGCTATTGTTCATTCCTACATCGCTTACAAAGAAGGTGACACCAAATCGTCTTCTTCTCTCAAACATCTGCTCGGACAGATGTGGACATTTCAACAGTGAGACTAACTAGTTTGGTTTGATTGTTCTCTGCTGCAGCTAAAGAGGAGGAGAAGCAGAAGCTGATGAAATGGAGTTCTGAACTGAAACTGGAGCGAGAGCAGCTGGAACAGAGAGTCAAACAACTCAGCAACTCCATAACGGTTAGAGACGCAGTTCAGCAACACAATCACAAGAGCCGGTTCCATTTCAGAACCAGGCGAAACTGAGCTAAACTAAGGTGAACTGACGGGACTCACTGCTGGTGCTAAGAGAGACCGGTCCTATTTCTGGAAGCACAGGAACTTGAGGAGATTCATTATTTCTTGATCTGTTATTTTTGTCACTTCCCTAATTTACAATTATGTGTCCGGTGTCAAATCTCACCCTGTTGTTCTTCTGCCATCAGAAATGCATGGAGACCAAAAACACCATCCTGGCTCGTCAGAAAGAGATGCAGTTGTCCCTGGAAAAAGTCAAACACCTGATTCGCCTCATCCAAGCCTTCAATTTCAACCAAGCTCTGGCAGAGACAGAGGGTAAGGAGGTCAGTGCTCGAGTCCAGGACAGTGCTGAAGGTGCAGTCGGCTCTGAAAGTGCACCAGAAGCCAAGTCTGTGGAGAAAGTGAAGGCTGGGAGCTCCTCAGCCAGCAGCAACACAGACGGGAGCGATAAACAAGAGGAGCTCGGAGCCACAGGGAACAAGCAGACAACAGGAGCAGCAGCGGGAGGAGACACTGACAGCCAGGCCGTCCTGGAAGACAGCGCAGGAGAAACGGCAGATAACAGCCCCGGGGCAGGGGTAGGGGGCAAGGCAGAGCCCGTCCCCGGGGTGGTGGCGGGGGGAGGGGGTGACACAGGCACTGGTGTTCAGGTGGAGGACGTGGCCAAGCCTGAGACTGAGGCAGCTCTGGTGGTTGACATTCCTGCTTCCTCAGTGGCTGCAGCCACCACCAATGGTACAGCCGAGTCAGCCTGCCCCGACCGCAGCCCCGCAGGAGGCTGCGCCACCAACGCCACCACCAACTCTGAGAACAAGATGGCTGCCGTCAACCCTCCAGAGACAGCGGTGGAGAAGACGCAGGAGGAGATCACTGACAGTGACGGCAGCAACAACAACAACAACAACAACAGCAAAACCTCAGAACCCTCCCAGCATTCTTTGCCAGCTCTTGTCAGCAGTTTGGACAATAAAAAGTAATGCTCTGTCTCTTGAGTTGCGGGAATTCAAACATATATATTAAAAAAAAGACCTTTGCTTGCACCAAACGGTGCCCTGAAGTTGCCAATCTGTATAAATGTTGTTTGTTTGCATTGTATTGTCAGACTGTGTCAATGGTAGATATACAGCCCAAGTCACATGGCTCTGGGAAGACGTAGGCTGTCCCCCCCACAGAGCTGGGCGACAGGAACGCTTCCGTTCCAGTGTCATCATGCCAATTAGTGATAGACGTCAGTGGGAATGCTCAAAGGGAGATTTAATTCATCATCACACCAGTGTGTGCCTGTTCTAGTGGCCCCTGTGTTCTCTCGTGGGGTGGGGAGATGGGTTCACACGGGCACAGAGAAAACTGAGAACATGAAACCAAACATCTGTCAGGGGTTCCTGGTCTACAAAGCAGTGTTGTGGTAGAGTATGCATAAAGAAAGGAGAAGCTGTTCATCCCCTCGTCCCAGCAAACATCATATGAACAACATTTAACTTCTGCAACCTCGGTCTCCTGATCAACCCTGAACCTTAACCAGCCATTAGCTTTCCCAGTGAACTAACCCCTGAGCCCTCGCTCTGTAACTGACTCTCCCCACTAACCACCAACCATGACCGTCTTCAGCCAATAAAAACCTGCAGTCCCTCCTGTCAGTCCACCAATGATCGAACCTGGTGTCTCGAAGGTTCAGTACGCTTCAAACAAGCTAGTTCACACTCTGTCGAATGAACACATCTAAAGACAAAAGTGTTCCAGGTGTTCTCATTGACCACGGCTGGAGGCCAGGTGACAGCTGGCTGTGGAGGGGGGAGGTGGAACGAGAGCGAGATGTGCTGGTTTGTGCAAAGTGTCACCATTGCAAAAGTCTTCAGACGCCACCGCTGATCAATTCAGTGTGTGATGGGAGGATTTTCAGATGCTGTTTGACGACCCAACGAGTGCTGCGTTTGAGGTGTACTGATGCCTTTAAAGCAGCATCCAGCCCAAAACCCAAATGTACCTTCCCCAGACCTCCAACAACCCAGCTCCGCCTCCTTCTGGAGCCCTAACAACCCCTGACCCAAGCGAGCCCCCGCCCCCTCCAGCCAACCAGTGACCAACGGCCCCTCCCCCCCATCTCTTTCCCCACTCGTGTCCCTGAGCTCAGGCAGAAAAGACGCTGAGCGTCGCGTTCAGCAGGTACGGAGGACGAGGTGGAACAGGCGCGTAGCCTAACAGATGTTTTCAGTGGTGTCGGTCAAGTGTAGTGATTGAGTTTTCATTCGTGAGTTAAGTGTGTCAACTGTGAGCACTAAATGTGAAATTGCAATATTGCAATGTCAACACACACAAACTATATCTGGGCTGTGTTTCTTTTTTATAGGAAAAGATATTCAGGTCTTCCTAGTCTTCAGAATAAGTGCTTTCTGTTCCTGAACCTGCTGGACTGGCATTACCAACACAAAGAGGAGTCCTCTTTTTGAAGTGGTGATCTTTGCATTATGTACATTTCTGTTGAATCCTGAACTGCCAAAATGATGTTGTATCCAAATTCAGCAGGGACGAGTCCGCTTTCTGTGTCCAGAGATCAAATCATTGGCGTTGTAAGATATAGATGCTACCATTTCAGAACCTGGAAGTCCCCAGATCGAGACAGGAGAGCTTCTTAAACAATAACATGAAAGGAACTTTTTTCCCCTTGAGACGGAGGGATTTGTTGTATGAACCTGCTCCTTCAGATGGATCTCAAAGGACAATACCACAAATCCTGAGATTAAAGCACAAGCTTGCTGCATTACAAAGAAGTGCTGAAGAGCTTTTTGTATGTTAATATGGAATTAAACAGAGTATGCATCTCTTTGTTGTGATGTGACTTATCCCCACATTGCCAATATTTTTCTAGGAGGAAGCACCAACCTCTGTCTGACATTTAGGCTCAAGTCTAGTTCCTGTTTTTGTGGCGGAGCTGCTGGGCCTCTGTCTCAGAAAGGCCTCCCTCACAGGTAGACTAGTGCATCTCTTTCTCTCTGGAGCATGTCTGGGCTGAGACGTGATGCTGTCGTTTGTCGGTTCGGGTCTGTCTGTGTCTGGTGAACTGATCGTGACTTCTGGCTTCTTGTTGGGGACGGGGCATTAACAAACTGTGGTCTGTCATTATCGGTGCCTCTTGGTTGTGCTGGAATGTTTTTTTTCTTTTTGCAATATTGGAGTGTTTTTGCTTAAATTGCAGTCGTCCAAGAACAGATTCACGTCTGAGCAGGTGTTTAAGGATCTGGATGTTTCACACAGACGATGGTTTGTGGATGAGGGCTTTGGAGCCGTGCTGGCAGACTCCCGACTCTCGGGATGGACATGTCCGGCCCTGAGGTTTCGTACAGACATTCATGTTCTGCAAGATGAATCCTCCTTCCTGTTTTCTCCGTTTGTTATCCAGCGTCCGTCTGAGGCTCACTGGCTTTTAGTGAAATGTCTCGACAACTATCAGATGGACTTTCAGGTAGCGCTGACGTCCATCGTCCCGGCAGGATGAACTGCAGGGATTTTTGTTGACTTTTCATTATCAAGGAAACATCTTGGTTGGTCCAGTACTTTGGTTTATGACCAAATACCTGCAGAAAGAATGAGACATGTACATCAACCTCGGCCAGACTTTGCATTGACTGCAGATGTTAAACTGAGCCGGTGAACTTTGAACCTGCTGAACGTCAGCCTGTTGTCGTCCGGCTGAGCCGAGCCGAGCTGCCGGCACGGCCGAAACCAAGGCTCTTCACTGATGCCTTTGTGCACAGACCACAAAGAGCGACTGTGAGGTGAAGACGTTGTTGGACAACTACAACATAAGCTTTTACACCTCTGTCTTTTTTTCATATCATATGGACTCTTGGAACTGAATCAACATATCTGACACCAAACCTAATTTTCTGACATCAGCTGTACAAACTGCCTTCATTCAGAAGATCCCAGAAGAAGTGATGAGAGAAAGTCTCCAACATGTCCACGTGTTGGGCCACAGTGTTGTCTGATAGATGTGATCTGTCTCTAATGAAGAGTTCGGCCATTCGAACATGGAAGGAAAGGACTGACATCAGAAACCTGGTGACTGATTCGTCCCCCGTTCCTTCTGAACTCCATTCGTCGTGTGTTGTGTTCTTTGTCGGGTGGATGTTCTTCTGTCAACACGTTAGCCTGTGCTCACTCTCGGACGGAGCAGATTAGTCATCCCGGCGCTTCACTCAACAGCTTTTAAATGAGCCCAAACTTGTGTTCCAGACCACCTGGACCTTTCCCTCTGTACAGTAGGTACCTCGAGTGCCTTTCTTCAAACAGCAGATAATATTTGTCTCTTGACTTGCACTGTGACTTGTAGAACCTTACTAACCCTCCAGATAACCCCCCCTCCCAACCCGCCCTCCTCCGGTCCGTCCCGTCCCACCGAGCTCCTCGAGACTCCGGAGCACCAACCCGGTCCCTTCACCTCAGGCTGCCAGTAGTCAATGCAAGTTGAAACTACATTTCATATTATGCCGTTAGAGTGACCACATAGTGTTTTGTTGTTGTTTATTATAGGAGTTGCCTTAAATGTGTTTTATTTTCCTTTTTACGTGATTAACTTTTACATTGAGAAAAAAAAATTGCTGCAGTCGGCAGTGGAGCTCAGAGGGGGTTTGGTGGAAACCTGGCGCCCAGCGGCCGTCGTGGTCGGTGAAATGCTCCAAAGAGGAACTGTTGATGACGAGATCTCGCTCCATGTGACAGCCAGTTGTTTGTGATGCACTTTTGGTTTGACCAGTATTATTATCAGAGTGTAACGATGGGATCCGTCAGCAGCACGAAGCGCAGTCATGAATCTCCGGACTCGAGTTCCCGCAGGCGTGTCGGTCGGGACTCGGGAGCTCTTTTGTTTTCCTTCGACTCGTCATCGTTCCCTCTGTGCTGTGGTTCTTCTTGTGTTGTGGAGGAGGGATGAGTTTGCTAAATCAGGTCATGTGAGCCGGAGCCTGTGTGCATTTGGAATGAACAAACTAACCTGCACCCTGATGGGCAGACTTAGACCCAATTAGCAACATCTGTCCACTCAGTCTGGTGGAGCGCATGCCTTCTTATGCAAATTTTTATACAAGATTTGTCAAACCTTTTTAATATGCATTTGCTTCTGTTTTTTAAGTTTTTATGTGAAACTCAAGTCACCTTTTTTCTTTGAACATTCTGGCACCCTGATGCCAAACGTGTGCAGTTTCGGTGTTGAGCGGCGCGGTAGCCATCCCCGGTAGAACGGAAACATTTCTTCCCGTCATCATGTTTTAAGTACGGAGCCGCCAAGGTTTCGGCTCCTCGGTCAGATTTTAGTTTGAACTTGGCAAATGCACCGTGCTGAATGTGGGGATCCAGCAGGGCTTTCGGGGGGTGGGGTGGGGGGGGGCGGGCCTCGATCAAGTCTTAATGTCTAAATTGTGTCACTGTATTCTTCTAGAGGAACGTCCTCGCTTTCCATTTAGTCGAGTTCTAAAAGTGAATTTATCCAAAGAACACTGCGTCTGTGTTTGGAAGCCTTTTGTGTCGTTGGTGCATATCGTTCGGAAATTATTTCTGCATCAGCATCGTGTGCATTCACCAAGCTGGACGAGGACCGCGGCGTCGGCAGCTCGCGGCGTCGGCAGCTCGCGGCATCGGCAGCTCGCGGCCGCGCCGTCCGTTCGAGGAAGTCTTATATGCATTGGAAATGTTGGGGTCCGCTTCCCTCTGTGGCGACGCAGCTCAGTCCGACTCGAGTCTTTTCGCTTTTTACTTTGAAAACGATCAAGTCATGATTGTGGCCTTCTAGTATTCTGTCGATACATGACGTCAGCCCGTCGTTACCGCTCACCATCCATCCTGTCCGGACCCAACTGTACACCTGAAGCTTTTACCTCATCCACAGCTGATTCCATTTGGGGTGTGTTGAGTGCAAAAAAAATGAATTAAAAAATAAAAGAAGTCTTTTTTTATCTTCCATTTGGTGAGATGCATTGTAGCGATATGAATAAGAAAAAGTTCACCTGGTGTGCTGAATAATGTGTAAATTGGTAATTACACAATCTGAATATTTGTATAATTGTTTGTATTTTTTCATAATGATTTTGGAAAGGAATGTGTTTATTTTTTTGACTTCTGTTCCAGATGTGTCTTCTGTTGGCCTGACATTGTGACTGGTCTGGTGGGATTCTTACCTCTGTATTGAGCCTCTTCTGTGATGAATTCTTTGTATGCAGTGTTTAGGAAATACTGTAGGGAACATGGGGAGGAGTTGATATTAGGAGCATTTGATCAATTTGTATTTATTTATTTTATCATTTTGTTAATAAATTGTGAAAAGCAGCTCGTCTCATCTGCTGACTTTGTTTTGTTTTTTCTCATCAGCCGGCTTGAAACTGTTCTACAGGTTTTATAGAAGAAGACCAGGCTGTCGTTTAGTTTCACTTATTGTTCAATTTAGAGGCTGAAACCAGGATTCAACTATTTCAAATAATGATTCACGAGGAGCCACAACCATAACCGACCTTCAGACAAAAGGAGCAGACATCGAGGTTTGACCCGGGATCGTCCCACGGGCAGCTGTGGAAAGTAACTGAGTACATTTACTCAAGAACTGTACTGAAGTACACATTTGAGGTAATTGTATGCCACTTGAGTATTTCTCCTCCACATCTCAGAGGGAAATATTGTACTTTTGTTCCACGACATTTATCTGAGAGCTTTGTTACTTTACAAATTCAGATTTTTACACACAAACATATGAAGAGTTTATAAAATGTGATGTTTTATAAACTCACCAGATTATAAAGAAACTATCATCCTGCTTTGGCATGAATGAGGAGGAGAAAACTAATGAGAGCAGATGGAACAGTAGGACAGTCTCAGGAGGCGGTGCAGTGTTTTTTCCTGTCGTAGTAGTAATAGTATTTGTACTGCAGTAAAAGCTCCGGCTGCCTCTCGCACAGCGTCACGTGCTATGGTATAAAAGCCGCTCAGCGCCGCCCTCTCTCAGCAGCAGAGTGGCGCAGCGGAAGCGTGCTGGGCCCATAACCCAGAGGTCGATGGATCGAAACCATCCTCTGCTAAAGCTTTTCCTTGTCCACAGGAAGAAGACGGAGCCGTCTCAAACATCAAACTCTCCGTTTGTACCGTTTGTTTTATACAATCTACGGTTTGGACTCCACTTTTACTCACTCGGTAACGCATGTTTAACTTCCTAGAAAAGACGCGAATTCAATGTTTTAAAAACGTTTTGTCCGGAAAAAAAGCATTGATGGATCAAAATGAATCAGAAACGATCTGATCTTTAGTAAACCACCGAAATTACGTCACAATAATCACTTTTAGAATATTTATCTCATGATTATTTTGTTACCTGAAAATTTGAGATTTTGTAGAAAATATTCAACTCTTGAATCTTTTAAGTTCAATTAATTTTAAATCAATTAATTTCAATTTAAAACGTTTTTGTCGTGATGTGAAAGTCCAACATTTTCATGGTGAAATTAAAAACACGGACATGTTACGTCACGGTGCGTCTGCAAAAGAAAAAAGAGAGAGAGAGAGAGAGAGAGAGCTGCCGATGGAGGCGGAGGCCCAGGGACAGCGGCAGCAGCACACGTGATCAGCCCGGTGCCGTGACGGAACACCGGGCCTCGCCGCCCAAACATCGGGCCGGCCACCGGGAACTGTCCCGGTCCGCCACTCCGGGCCTGGACGTGACGTCATGGCGCAATGCGATCTGGGAAATCAGCTGCGACCGTTGGCGGGAGTTTCCTGTTTTCTCTGTTCCCGTTTGTTTACTGTTTGTTTCTGTGTGTTTCCTGTTTGTTCCTGTGTGTTTGCTGTTTGTTTCTGTGTGTTTTCTGTTTGTTCCTGTGCGTTTGCTGTTTGTTCCTGTGTGTTTCCTGTTTGTTTCTGTGTGTTTGCTGTTTGTTTCTGTGTGTTTCCTGTTTGTTTCTGTGTGTTTTCTGTTTGTTCCTGTGCGTTTGCTGTTTGTTCCTGTGCGTTTGCTGTTTGTTCCTGTGTGTTTGCTGTTTGTTCCTGTGTGTTTGCTGTTTGTTTCTGTGTGTTTCCTGTTTGTTCCTGTGTGTTTCCTGTTTGTTCCTGTGTGTTTCCTGTTTGTTTCTGTGTGTTTCCTGTTTGTTTCTGTGTGTTTCCTGTTTGTTCCTGTGTGTTTGCTGTTTGTTCCTGTGTGTTTCCTGTTTGTTTCTGTGTGTTTGCTGTTTGTTGTTTGTCAGGTTTAAATGGGAAGGCGACTCTGCTGTGTCCCAAACTGTGGCAGGAAGTCCCACGACCACGTCGGCCGGAGGATCCCAAACAGGCTGAGCTTCCACAGTTTCCCCCGCTGGAGGCGGGATGAAGGCCGGCGGGTGCGGGAGCTGACGAGGAGGAGGAGGGCGGCCTGGGTGGCTGCCGTCGCCCGTAACAACATCACCTTCAGACGCATCCCGGTTTCAGCGAGAGTCTGTTCACGACATTTTCACTCTGGTGAGTTTTGACTGAGCGGAAACGCTCGAAACTTCCGGTCGACGCAGCGGCTCCAGACACCTGTACTGATGCCCGCCGACGACCTGCTGGAGTCAGGTCCAGACTGGGTCCCGTCGTTGCAGACGCACCCAGCGCCTCCTCCAGTCTGAGCAGCTGGACAGAGACGAGAAGCAAAGAGCGAAGGCAAAGAGAGACGCTCCTGTGGGTCCAGACGCCGCCTGAGAGAACCGGAAGCAGCAGCAGGAGGAGAGACTCAGGAGTCAAAGGACTGGCAGTTCGGTTATCGCTGCGTTCTGTGCTCAGTCCTGAACATGACGCATGCACACGGAGCAGAACGCTGGCCGGCAGTGCGGCTCGGGTTTACCTTGGCTCGCATCGGCGGCCAGCTCCAACCGAGAGCTCCACAGGAGTGAGCAGCTCAGGCGGCGCCGGCGGACAGTTCCTGTTAGTTGTCGTTCGTCCAAAAAGGAAACAAAGCAGAAGGAAACGGACTTTCATCTCTTCAAGACAAAAGAGGCTCCAGTGTCTCTCACCAAAATCACTTCTGGACCACCGGGTTCATTAATAAGCCCCGCCCACTACCAGCCAGCCAAAGAGGAGCACAGGACCACGAATATGACTGCGGAATACAGGAAGTGTTGCGTTTGTGTTCACAGCATGATGCAGGAAGTTTAACAGGGCACAGGAAGCAGATCGAAGAGAGGGACAAATAAAGACCAATCTCTAATAGAGGCCTGTCTCAAATAAAGGCCTGGTGCTTCCTGATGTTGTGGTGAGTAAAGGCTCTGGTCACTATCTGAGCAAACACAGTGGTAAAGGGACATTTCTTTAATACATTTCTTTAATATTATTTAAGATGAGTTCTCAGAGCCTCATTTCTTCTTCCTGCTTTGTAAAACGGCTCCATGATATCATTTTAGAAATCGATAAATATTTAATCAACAACAAAGTTCGGTTGTGTCTGTTGAGTTGCAGGTGCAGCGACACCAGCTGATCGTCCCCGGAGAGACGTGGCGTCTCTGCTGAATCAGCTCTGTGACGAGGCGCGCGGTCGGCCTGCTGCTGAGAGCGAGGCGGAGCTCCGCTTCAGAGTAACAAGCAGCTAACACTTTGACTTCAGAACCTCAGAGATGATTTCTCTGTGGATGAATGGGGGCGGGGCTAGAAGGGACACACCTGGGTCAGAAAGTGGGAATGAGTTTTTAAAAAATTAGAAGTAAATAATAGAGACACAATATATATAGAGTTATATACAATGTGCTGTACACACACACACACACACACACACACACACTCCATGCAGCTGTGCTGTGTCACATTTACTTATTGGCATTCGCCATCATTCAAAGCAACATTAATCTTCATGGTTTCTACTCAGAGTTCCTCAGTTTTCAGCATCTTTTCATGAACTAACAGGTTGAATATTTGTGTCAGGAATTCTTCCGAGCCGCTCTGGACGCTTCTCTGGACGCCTCCATCAGGTCCAGGGCCCGTTCAGCCCCACGACCCTCCAGGTCCGGGTCTGTGGAGTGGAGCTAAACTTTACACCTCCAGCTCTGAGGGAGGAGACTGAAGAGCCCTCCTCCTGCTCCTCCTGCTCCTCCTCCTGCTCCTCCTCCTCCTCCTGCTCCTCCTGTTCCTCCTGCTCCTGCTCCTCCTCCTGCTCCTCCTCCTCCTGCTCCTCCTCCTCCTCCTGCTCCTGCTCCTCCTCCTGCTCCTCCTGTTCCTCCTGCTCCTGCTCCTCCTCCTGCTCCTCCTCCTCCTCCTGCTCCTCCTCCTCCTGCTCCTGCTCCTCCTCCTGCTCCTGCTCCTCCTCCTCCTCCTGCTCCTCCTCCTGTGTGAACTGTGCCAGGCTTCAGAGCACCATCATCCAGCTGCAGGAGAAGCTGTCACATGTCACAGGTCGACAGGACATGAAGAACTGGTCTCATGTGGACCAGAACCTCGGGAGCTTTGAGACGGTTTTCACTGAATGTACGTTTCAGGAAAGTAAAGGTAGAAAATGAATCAGAGCAGAAGTTTGAGACCTGCTCGCTTCCAGAAGGCCAGAAGGCTGAATAGGTTCCGCTTCCTTCACTATTCAGGGGGGTCACCTGACGCCGTGAGGCTCTGTTTAGGCTCCGCCCCTCCAGACACACAACAACACTGTGCTTTGAGAACATGTGCTGCGTCTGAATCTGTAAATGCTGTTCATTTCTGAGGTGGAGCAGCTCCACCCGACCTGCTTCACCTTTCACACCGGATCCTGATTGGCTGCTGCAGGCGTGATGTCACAAAGGTTGCAGGTGTGTTTGAACTGACATGAGTTCTGTTATTGGCTCCATCATTCATGTGTGTGTTGACTGAATGTGCTTTAATTTGAAACTGTCCTGATGATGTGGAAACAAACATTCGATCATCCTGAAGCTCAAACATCAGAAGATCAGCATCACATCATCAGACGAGGAGAAGAAGAAGGAGAACTCAGGTGGGAACTTCTGTCTCTCTGATGAGACTCTGTCTGTTGTTGTTGTTGTTGTTGTTGTTGTTGTTGTTGTTTGCAGCCTTGTTGATGATGTGTCTGAATGTTCTGAGGTTAAACTGAACTCATCTGAGTTTATTTCCTCACCTTTGTTTTTAACATTTAAAAACTGATCATTATTTGACTGGATGTTTTTTATTCTTTCTGCTTGACAAACATTAAAACGGTCTTTTTTCACATTCAAATCTGAATCTGTGCTTTTCTGTTTTCACACTTTAATCCAGGCTTGAACTTGTTTTTTTGCGGACTGGCTTTCTTCCGTTTTTCCGTCATTTCCTGTGATAAAACATGGTGGTCAAAGCTCCGACGAGGCGACCGAGTCGCTGCTAAAATTCACGGGGAACTTTGCTCGGCGGGCCGCGGCGGATCCAGCGGCCGGGGGTCGGTGCTCTGCGCCGGGCTGCGGCCGGCGGGAGGCTCGGTGTCCGGGCGGCGGCTCGCTCCAGGTGGGTCCGTGTCGGTCGCCGGTGGCCACTGAAAATGGCTCCTGAAAGCAGCAGGCAGATTGCCAGCAGGCTGCGGGCTGGTGGCGCAGATCAGACTGTGAGGAGGAGACGCTGAAACAGACGGAAAGTGACGTTTAAAGAAGCGATTATTAGTTATTGATCTGAGATTAGATTCGACTTCAGAGCCAGAGTTCAGACGCGAAGGAGCCACGAGCTTCAGAGGGAAAACTCATGTTGGTGAGAGGAAACCGATGAGACGCAGATGGCATGGTGACGTCACTACATGTACACACTGATGTATGAGACAGATGAGTGACAGTGACGTATAGATGGACTTTTAATGTAAAGGCAGAAGTTGAGCTGAGAGTTTGAGTCCTGTCAGTGTGATGGAGGCAGAATTCATCCGCTCACTGCTCCAACTGTGGGCGTTTCACCACAGAAGAAGAAGAGACTGACCACAGACACTGTGTGTTCACGACTGACACGGCATGTTGTAGAGCAAATATATACACTGAGTGTCTGTGTGTGTGCGTGTCCAGGTGAGTGAGTGAGTGAGTGTGTGTGTGTGTGTGTGTGTGTGTGTGTGTGTGTGTGTGTGTGTCCCGGTGAGTGAGTGAGTGAGTGTGTGTGTGTGCGTGTCCCGGTGAGTGAGTGAGTGAGTGTGTGTGTGTGCGTGTCCAGGTGAGTGAGTGAGTGAGTGAGTGTGTGTGTGTGTGTGTGTGTGTGTGTGTGTGTGTCCAGGTGAGCGAGTGAGTGAGTGAGTGTGTGTGTGTGTGTGTGTCCAGGTGAGTGAGTGTGTGTGTGTGTCCAGGTGAGTGTGTGTGTGTGTGTGTGTGTGTGTGTCCAGGTGAGTGAGTGAGTGAGTGAGTGTGTGTGTGTGTGTGTGTGTGTGTGTGTGTGTGTGTGTGTGTGTCCAGGTGAGTGAGTGTGTGAGTGTGTGTGTGTGTGTGTCCAGCAGAGTTTGGATCTTTACTAATATTTACATCAGTCTGGTTGAACTTGGATTTAATATTATTATTATATACTTATGTAATCAAATTACAGCTGTTTGTCGTGTTTGCGGTTTGTGACAGTTGTGACAGTTTTGATATTTCGAGCTGAAACAATTGATTCAAAATGGTGATTGTTTCATTGTTAAGATGTTTTGTCTCTGATTTTCTCTTTGGTTTTAACCTGAATGTCTTTGTGTTTGGGACCCTGTTTGTTTGCGTCTCCAGAGCTCGTGCAGTGGACGATGTGCTGAGCTGCGACCAACATGGTTCCAACATGAGCCAACAGTCGCTGGATCTCTGGTGTAAGTTCAGCTCCTTCATGTCCCGTTCCCACTCACAGACCAACGACTGAGAGGTCGCACTGACGCGCCTCAGCTAAATGCTAACATCTACGTGCTAACATGCTGATGTTTGGCATGTTCTTCATCTTAGTTTAGTATGTTAGCAAGCTAGCATTAGCTAATCAGCAGTTATCTCAACAACTGTTGGATGAATTGAGATGAAATGTGGTTCAGACATTCATGTTTCCCTCAGGATGAACCTTTCATCTAGCGCCATCATCAGGTCAACATTTGAATGTCAAAGACAAAGGAGACTTGTGATGTTAGCATGTAGCTCAAAGCTCGGATGTGCTCATCCAGCAGTATCTTCTTTAGGTGTCTGTTTGTTCAAATCCATGTAAATAAAAGGTTTGTGGCTCAGCTGTGGTCAGACGGTCGATGGACAACCAGTGAAACTCTGGCTTCTGTTGTGGTTTTGTCCTAAACTCCATTCGTGGATCAAACAGAAACATCCACGATTAAAGAGTTTACCTGCAGAGAGAAATGAGTGACATGATTTAACCAGAGGTCGCTCTCATGTTCCTTCAGATTTGATCCTAAAAAGCTCCTAAAGTGTCTGTAGGCGTCTTTTACAGCCGGGACGTTACAGCTGTGGAAGAGTTCATAACAGAATCCTCAAATGTGACGTTGACACTTTGTAAAGCTCAGATATTTGTCCTCCAGTCTGTGAGGACTGCCAGGACTATTTCCAGAAGGAGTGTCCGTCCCACGGGCCCCCGCTGTTTGTCCCCGACACCCCTGCGGCCCCGGGGTCGGCCAACAGGGCGGCGCTCACTGTCCCGTCAGGCCTGGAGGTTTTCACCGAGGGAGACCAGGTGGATGTTCGCTGCGTGGATCCAAACATCCCCAAGGGGGCGGTGTTCGGTCCGTACGAGGGAGAGCTGGTCTCCAAGGACAAGTCCTCTGGCTTCTTCTCTTGGATAGTAAGTTCCACCAGTCTGGGACCAGTTAGGAACCAGTCACAGTTTACAGCCACTTCTGAACTGGTTGTCTGATTTTCCTGTTCTGACCTTTCCAGATTGTTGATTTTAACAACACTTATCAGTCCATCGATGGCAGCGATAAGACCAAAGCCAACTGGATGAGGTAACTTTTTAGTTTACCAAACTCTGTATGTGTCTGCACTACATTCCTTTTCTTTGAATTCTATCAGTGTTCAAATGCAGTAAAATAACTTTGATCAAACCTGCAGCTTTGAAGACCTGACATCTTTGCCTGAACTTTACTTTGGAAGCAAAATGAAGGAAAACCAGTTTTCACAGTGACGAGAACCTTCCACCTTCCATTGGCTTGAAAGGTCACGGTCAAAGGTCAGGGCAGCGATAGTGATGGAAATACTGACGTTCCTGTTAATGTTTGTGATGTGCAGGTTTGTCCGGACCTCGTCGGAGGAGAGCGACAGGAACTTGACTGCGTTTCAACACCATAAAAACATCTATTTCAGACTGTGTCGGACGCTGGCAGTAGGAGAGAAATTGAGGGTCTGGTACAGCGACGACTACATCCAACGACTTCACTGCGTCTCTCAGGAGAGCATCGACCGCAACCTGGACGCAGGTGAGCCTGTAGCTGAGCTTTGTTTGGTGAAGCTCTTTGAGTCAATTCGGTTTTTAGTGGTGAAATAATCACTTATAATTTGGTGTCTTTGACTCACACATGCCTCTGACTGGCATTTAAGCTAATGTGATTCACCTGAACTGTGTTTGTAATTGTGATTCAGGCAGAAAAAGACAGTGGTGGAAGAAGCGCTCAGATTCTTTACGTAGCACAAGTGTAACACGTACTTAGTTACTTTCCACCACTGGTCAAAGATTTTCATTTTCTCATGTGATGTTTTTCTCATTTTGGGGAATATTTAATACGTCACAACATGAGCCTTGAATTCAGTTCTCCAGCAGGTGGCACTGCTGTCACATGAGAGCTGTGTGTTGTCAGGGGGGAAAACAGTGGGGGAGTGTATTCAAATCCATTACCACAACAAAAGTACTAATACCACACTGTGAAAGTACTCTGTTACAAGTAAAAGTCTTGTATTGAAAAGTTACTTCAGTAAAAGTATGTAAGTATAATCATGAAAAAGTAAAAGTACTCAAAGTAAAAGTACTTAATGTGTACTCAAAATGTCCCCTGTGATGTCATACTACTCTTTCATTTAATTAATTAACCAGATTTGATGATTATTGTTGGATTGGAGTTTAATTAGACTTTGGAGACGAGTCATTACACAGAGTTCAGTTCCACATCGTTCCTGCTGTTTCAAATAGTAATTTGTCAACCTTAATATTTATGTACGAAAAAGCCAGAGGATAAAGTGACTTTTAAGAAAAGATTTAAAAGACTGAGTTTTCCAGCTGGGCCCAGACAGCAGAGGGCGCTGTCACCTTCAGTGGCAAAGCAGCCAACTCTGGCAGCAGAGTTTTAACCAGCTGCAGCCTTTCAGTGTTTGGCCTGCCGATAGTAGAATAAATCTGTTGTTGACTCTTTCAATATTAACAACATGGATGAGCTGTTCTCGACCTGCAGATGAAAGAAATGACCTGATGTTGGTTAAATGTCTCCACACTGACCTTGTGATTCACTGATCGGGCCGTCCATCAGTTTGAAAGTTAAGACTAGTCTATTTTTTTATGCTTCATTTTATTTTGAGATGAGAAAGGACTTCATTTGCTTCACAAACCATTAACTGCATGTGGCAGCTTGCCATTTTTGCCTGAAATAGCTCATTTAATTTCAGACACTGGGAAGGCGGCAGTCCTGCCCAGCATTCGGAAGGACTCTAAATCTCCGTGCCTGCAGTCAGCTCTGCAGGGCAAACCCAGCCCTGGTAAACAACCCGGCGAAGAGCCGGACGGCCAGCCTCCCGCCAAGAGGAAGAAGATCGACCTCATCTTCAAAGACGTCCTGGAGGCTTCTCTAGAGGACTCCAGCAAGTCCAGGTCCCAGTCCTCCCTCCCCAGTGAGAGTAAGGTGGCAGTGCTCGGGTCAGGGTTTGATTCTCCTGAAAGCAGTTTTAGTGTTCCGAACCTGAAGGTGGAAGAGAAAGAGGAGGAGAACCAGAGCAGCGAGGAACCCTCCACCTCCTTCTGCCCTAACTGTGTCAAACTGAAAAGGAGGATCCTGGAGCTGGAGGAGGAGCTGTCCCGTCTCCGAGGACAACAGGGGGACGTGGTTGGTCCACATATGTCTGAACAAACGATGTCCCAACAGGACCAGGCCCCGCCCCACCCTGAGCAAGGCCCCGTGGAAGAGTTTCAAGGTATGTTCTGAAAACCTTGTGGCTGGACTACAAGTTCCAACCAAAGGCTGAATTTCTTCCTCTTCCTTAGGATTTCAATGTGATTATGTAAACCATCCATTTGTTTTCTTTAGCAGTGGAACTGGTTGGTCTCGAGTATTAAAGCTAATTTGTTGCGATCTTTACCTAACAACTCTGTAAGCTCATTTGGATCCACACTGGATCTGCAGCCATGCTTAAAATTCACTTACAGGCTCACCTCTTAGCATTGCTGAAATTGCTTGTATGTTTACACATGCCTGGCCAATAATGCTGATCCTCATGATGTGACCAGATGCAGTTACATTACTTACAACAAATAATACCGAAACAACAGTGACTTTAAGCTGGTTGCAGAAGTTGAATGTGTATTTCTTTGCAGGTTTGGAGCCTTTGACTCCCACTCAGGTGGTTCTAGATGAAGACGACCAGGATGTGGACTCGGCTGATGAGTCGATTGCAGCCGATCTTGTGATTTCTCCAGAAGACCCATCAAAGCTGTCATCTGGAGGAGGCCGACGGATTCGCCGCTTCAAGCAGGAGTGGCTGAAAAAGTTCTGGTTTCTTCGCTATTCGCCAACCCTCAATGAGATGTGGTGCCACGTTTGCCGCCAGTACACCGTCCAGTCATCTCGAACCTCTGCCTTTATCATCGGCTCCAAGCAGTTTAAGATCCACACCATCAAGCTCCATAGCCAGAGCAACCTCCACAAGAAGTGTCTGCAGCTGTATAAGCTGCGCATGCATCCAGAAAAGACAGAGGAGATGTGCAAGAACATGATGCTGCTGTTCAACGCAGCGTACCACTTGGCCCTGGAGGGACGGCCCTTCTCCGACCTTCGTCCACTGGCAGAGCTTCTGAAGAGGTGTGAGCTCAAGGTGGTGGACCAGTACATGAACGAAGGAGACTGTCAGATCCTCATCCACCACATCGCCCGGGCTTTAAAAGAAGACCTGGCTGAGAAGATGCGCCTCTCTCCCTTCCTAAGTGTCATAATGGACGCCCATAATGATGACCTATTCTCAGACATGGTGGCGGTCTACGTCCAGTTCCTTACCAACGAGGGCTCTCCGAACACAGAGTTCCTGTCCTTGCAGAGACTGAGCATTGCCAGCGTGGATGGATATCTCCAGGCTATGGATCGTGCCTTCGGTGTCCTAGGCCTCAGGTTTCAGGACTTGGTGGTGGTGGGTCTTGGGGTAGACGGCACCAATATCGCTTCAGGAATGAGAGCCAACCTGTACATCGCCGTACAGAAGAATTTTCCTTGGATCCTCTGCCTTCCAATCATGATCCATCGGCCCCATCTGGAGGTGCTGGATGCCATCAGTGGGAAGGAGCTCTCCTGCCTGGAGGATCTGGAAAACAATCTCAAGCAGCTCCTCAGTTTCTACCGCTACTCCCCTCGCATGATGGCTGAACTGCGATCTACTGCTCCAACGCTGTCAGAGGAAACTGAGTTCTTAGGAGACATCAGAGCCATTCGATGGATCATAGGAGAACCAAACGTCCTTAATGCGCTCATCAAAGATTACTTGGAGGTGGTCACTCATCTAAAGGAGATCAGCAGCCAGACGCAGAGGGCTGACGCTGCAGCCATCGCCCTGACCCTCCTCCAGTTCCTCATGGACTATCAGTCAGTAAAGCTGATCTACTTCCTTCTGGACATCATAGCTGTCCTTTCACGATTAGCCTTCACTTTCCAGGGAGAGTACCTGCTGGTGTCACAAGTGGAGGCCAAGTTAGAGGAGGCCATTCTGGAGATTGGCCAGTTGGTGGACTGCCCTGGAGAGTATCTTCAGGAATTTGAGGAAAATTTCCGTGAAAGTTTCAACGGCGTTGCTCTGAAGAACTTGCGCGTTGCGGAGTCCAAATTTCAGTCCATCAGAGAAAAGATCTGTAACAGGAGTCAGGGCATCCTGTCCCAGAGACTGGACCTGCAGAGCCGTTCATTTGCCAAAGCCTGCAAGGTCCTGGACCTGTCCACCTGGCCTCATAACCGGGAGGACCTACAAGCTTATGGGGAGGAAGAAATCCAGATGATATTCAACCATTTGGATTCCATTCCCTCTGGGAGTCAAGAGGGCCCGCAGGCCAAGTCAGAGGCCAGGGGCAGTCTGGTAGTGGAATGGAAGGATCTGAAAGCAGACTACTACAGTATGAATGGTTTTAAAGAGGTCATCAGTCACATCTACAGGTACAAGCAGCGTTTTCCTCTGCTGAACCGGATCGTGCAAGTTGTCAGGGTCCAGCCCAGTTCCACGACCTGCTGTGATAAAGGCAGAGGGTCTCTACAGAAGATGTGTAAGAACAATCGCTCTCGGCTGAGTCTGGAGCAGATGAATGACCTGCTGACTGTGGCAGTCAACGGACCGCCCATCTCTAACTTTGATGGGAAACGAGCGTTGGACAGCTGGTTTGAGGAGAAGTCTGGCAGCAGCTACTCTCTGTCTGCTGAGGTGTTGAACAGGATGTCAAGTGCTGATCCGAAGTCTGTCTTGCACAGTGTTGACGTCAACACAGAGTTCTTCCCTGACATGTAACAGGCAAACGCCGCATGTAGTACTACAATACGAAAATACTACAACACTGAACTAATACTAACAAAGTGAGGCAGCATTGATCCTCCACACCTGTGATTCCAAACAAGGGGTCACTTCTGCACTTACCAGAGGGTCCATGGAAAGATGGTGAAACTCAGCTAATTTAAAACATAGTTATTATGATTTGATAATGTTTATATTTGTGTTTAGGAACAAACACACAAATATCTCACAAATGCAAGTACAAATTTGTATATATTTTTTCATTTTCAGTTTCTTATGTTACAATAATTCACCAGCTATGGAAGTTGTAATTTGATTAAGTTGAATTGAGTAACAACAACAAAAAAACCCCAACTGGCCATAATTTAAAAAAAAAGACGACCGATCCTGAACATAAGCAGTAACTTTATGTCCTGCAGTGTTTGTTCTACAGTGAAACACCATGAAACCATCCCATCTATCAACGGTGTAAGATAAAGGGGAACTTATTTGATCTGGCCTGCGGGGGTCCGTCACCGCTGGTCTACACGGCAGGGCAGGAGTCTTACTCACAGAAATCCCTGGTCAGCTGGATGGACGGATTAAAGCACGGGGCTCCAGTGGAGTTCACATGCACATGTCACCAAAAGAGACACAAAACAAAGAGACACACAACAACTACAAAAAATGACCTTAAAGAGATGCAAAACCACCAGACAGAGACACAAAATACTGACAAGTCACAAAGCCACCACAAAAACATGCGAGATGACCACGAAGAGACACGAAACAACCACCAACAGCTACAAGTACAAACTACGAGCAGCTGGCGTCTGAGAATCCGTCCGTGTTCAGCTGGAACCTTCCTCCTCTGACTGACTGACTTCTCTCTCACTCGTGAGCTTTGTCAAACTGAGGGCGAGCGAGTGGCTCCGCACTTCTTCTATAAGATAATACAGCACTTGTTGCCAGAATGAAAGTCAGTTATTTGTTTGGAACAGTCAATTAGTGTCAAACTAAATGTCTGTGCCATTGAGCCGCTCTGTGCTTCAGCCCATTTGCCAACGGGACGTTCAGTCATGTAGTGGCTGACAGAAAAGCTCGATGTATAAAGGCTTTATATTTCTATGGAAACGCAGACGACCCTGCTTCACACTGTACATATTGTTGAAAGTGTATATATTGTAAATGCTTTCAAGCCTGTTTTTAAGGAGAGTATTTTTCTCTTGGACTTGATGATTGTGTCAAAATGATCGAATGCAAGAACTGAAAGAAAAAGGTGCTATCCTGCTCTGCCATTCTCTATCTGCCATATTTGTTTGGAGGTTTACTGCAGCGAATGAAATCTGTCTGAAATATGTTATTTTCACTGATGCATCAGCTTCACGTTTCTCGCAGGGTCATTTCTGCCTTCGGCCAAAGCTCAGGCTTCAAATACTTTAAGTAAGTTTTAAAAACTGCATGATGATAGTAAACCGTTGCTTTTAATGCACATTGAATTAGTATTATGTCATTGTTATTAAGATGCCTGTATTTAAGGCTGAAACACATGGCAGAGACACAATGGATGTTTTGTTTGTTTGTTTGTTTGTTTGTTTGTTTGTTATTTACAACGTTTTTGTAAAATTTGCTTTTCGTCCTTAAAGGAAAAATTTGGCATTTTGGGAAATCTGCTGTTTGTCTTTCTGGCAGAGAGTTAATGAAACAGAGAAGGTGATGAGCTGAGCATGAAGACTGAAAGCAGCACCAAAGAGCAGAAATCTGTCACCTGTCATCTCTGAAGTTCTGTGAAGTGACTGTCGGTCAGAAAGGGAGTAAATGTTTTTCCCTAAAATGTCAAACCGTTTCTTACTGTTTGCTGTTGGAGTAGCCCGAAGCTTTTCATTTCACCGACAGATAAAAGCTGTTTGCCTTTGTTTTGCCTGCGCTCATCACAGTTTGGAAGCATCATGTCTGTATGCAGGAAGCTGTGGAGCTGCTTCTCCTGTGGGACCGATGAGTTTGTCTGAGCGAGTGTGTTGGTTTGATCTCGTTTGACTTCACCGTGCCAATCTCTTGTGCTTTGCCTTATGCTGTGTGTTTTCACGGCGGATCGTCCCCACACCGACGTCGGGCTGATTGTAA
The DNA here is from genome assembly GCA_037975185.1 of Centropyge bicolor. Lineage (NCBI taxonomy): Eukaryota > Metazoa > Chordata > Actinopteri > Pomacanthidae > Centropyge > Centropyge bicolor. The sequence goes on along the minus strand of JBBMOC010000112.1, from coordinate 247,257 downwards.
TCTGACTCCAGAGCTGAGTCGCTTTAACTTCTTCATGTCTGATGTTTGCTGAACTGTGAGGGTTTTCACTGCTGGACTTGGATCTGAATTTTGGTCACAGATGAACCAAAACAAATGTTTGTGGTTGCTCGATTTCTCTGTTCACTGTTTTTTCTGTTACAAATGCTTTAAAAATACACTTTAAAAGACATTTTATCTGAATTGTTTGTCGGCCGTCTTCAATGGATGAATCTGCTGTTGTCTGCTGAAACCTTCATGAGAAAGTAGGAAAACAGATGTTTCAGATGAATGACAGTGAAGCTGTGACACAGTCCGAAGAGACTTCTCTCATGTGAAGGTTTTTAATCCTTCAGCTTTTTTCAAAGTTTGAAAATCTTCCCACAGTGGAGCTTAAAGACGTTTCTCCAGTGACATAAACACATTCACCGAGTGAGAGAATCTGTGAAATTGAAGGTAGTTTGAGTTAAATCTGTCTGTCTAGATGATGTTGGTCTGACATTCTGAGTTCAGTTCAAATAAAGAATAAATATTGCAAGAGAGAAAATGTTAAACACAGCTGATGTCACGGCAACAGGAGCAGAATGATCTCTCATCAGTTTGTGTTGTGAAACAGGAAGTAAAACTGGGTCAGTGTGATTCTGAGGAAAAGTTGCAGGTAAAGGACTTGATTTACTCGAGATGCACACATAGGAGGCCAACTGGAGGTGAAGGGAGTCAGGAAGCAAACCCAGGCTGGGTCAGAGGTCAGAGGTCAGGCTGGCCTCGAGGATTTATCCAGCTTCTGCATCAAAGCACAACACAGTTTCTCCCATGAGCTTATTTGTGTATGTGGAGGACGTGTCTGTCTCCAGGAGACGGAGCGTGGAGAAGTGTCTCCTGCTGAGTTTGACAGCCACTTGAACTGGAGTCGAATGAAAAGGAAGGAAACGTGTCGACAGCAGAAAGAAAGCAGGGCAGGAAGAGATGTGACAGCCCATAATAGTCTGAAGATTTGAATGAAAGCGGAGCCAGAACTGTGAGCTGCTCACACTGTGTCAGCAAGTGAGCGGACGCTGAACTGAGACTCTTTGTCTGCTGAGCAGGCCCAATGAAATGATCTTTGTCATTCGTCGTCAACCACAATCTGCAGCTGCCGGAGTCTGACATCACCTTTATTCACACATTTACCACACGGGGGTCAAAAGTGAGACCTGCCCCTGTCTCCAGGCCGAGCTGTTCGGGTCGGGACGTGAAACCCAAATGAAACCTTCTCACTTTTCCTTCATGTTTCAGTTGAAATGTCCAGAAGAACCAGAACCTGAAAGGTTCTTTTCCAGACTTGAGTCCAGAGATGATGGATGATCCGACCTCCAGCCTCGAGCCAGCGCCTGCTCCCAAAACATCTACATCTACTACCCACAGACAAAACTGAACCTTCAGCAGGTTCAAGTTCTGGCTGTGTTGACGAAGTTTGACTCAAATCTTTTAGAAGATTTTCATTGACTAAACCTGCAGGAGAGCCGCGACGCCGTTCACTGGTCACTGCAGCGTTTAGTTTACCAGTTTAATTTAGTGGAATGAAAACAGTCTCTCTGGCTCCAGAAGGCGTCCTGACTCACGGCCGGAGCAGAGGGAGCAGAAACAAACACATTCGAGCCTCAGTGTCGCTGCAGGAAAGTGAAGTCGTCAGTGTCAGGAAGAGACAAAAGGCCCGGTGCAGCTTCAGGCGGCAGCTGGATGCAGATACAGTCGCTGCTCTGTCTGCAGCAGCTCCTGCTCCGTCTGTCACCCCCTGGAACTGAAGCATGACGGACACATCCAGAGACAAGAGTCTGTGTCTCCACACAGCTCGGCTCAGCTCGTCTGCTCAGCCAGTCTGTCGAAGACACCAGACTTTACTCAACAAGCATCACCAGGTTGTTCAGCACAAACTCAGCTCCAGTTTAATAAAGTAAAAACCCGACAGGGACAGACGTGGCTGTAAAATGAAACGTTAGTGATTATCACTAAAAACATTATGACACAGCTGTACAATGAGTTTTTCTATTTATACACAAAAATAACTTTGAAACAGTCTGTTTACATGGTCTCACTGTTCTGAAGCCACTGAAGTAGTGAGTAGTCAAAAAGTATCACAATCACAATCATAATCAAAGACATGAAACTGATGAGAAACAGAGAAACAGCAGAACTGAACAGATTTAAAGGTTAAATTGTGTCACTTCATTCTTCTGAGCAACAAAAACACTCACATACCAAACCAACGCCCGAGTCTCCCACATCAGACAGAGCTGGACACACTGGGACAACTGGGACGACTGGAACAACTGGACGACTGGAACAACTGGACAACTGGACACACTGGGACAACTGGACACACTGGGACAACTGACTGGACGACTGGAACAACTGGACGACTGGAACAACTGGACGACTGGACACACTGGGACAACTGGAAACACTGGGACAACTGGACACACTGGGACAACTGGGACTGACTGGACGACTGGTCACACTGGATGACTGACTGGACGACTGGACACACTGGGACAACTGGAAACACTGGGACAACTGACTGGACGACTGGACACACTGGACGACTGACTGGACGACTGGACACACTGGACGACTGACTGGACGACTGGACACACTGGGACGACTGGACACACTGGACGACTGACTGGACGACTGGACACACTGGGACGACTGGACACACTGGACGACTGGACACACTGGACGACTGACTGGACGACTGGACACACTGGGACGACTGGACACACTGGGACAACTGACTGGACGACTGGACACACTGGGACAACTGGAAACACTGGGACAACTGACTGGACGACTGGACACACTGGACGACTGACTGGACCACTGGACACACTGGGACGACTGGACACACTGGGACGACTGGACACACTGGGACAACTGGGACTGACTGGACGACTGGACACACTGGACGACTGGGACAACTGACTGCACGACTGGACAAACTGGGACGACTGGGACAACTGACTGGACGACTGGACAAACTGGGACGACTGGGACAACTGACTGGACGACTGGACACACTGGGACGACTGGGACAACTGACTGGACAATCGAGACTGGATGACTGACTGGATGACTGACTGGACGACTGGATGACTGACTGGTCGACTGACTGGACGACTGGATGACTCAGACCTTTTACTTTTACTTCAGTACTAATACCACTGTGTAGAAATTCTCTGTTACAATTCCAAGTCATAACTTAGACTTTTACTAGACAATATAAATAAAACAATATAAATAATAACTGGTGCTCATGATGATGATGAAGATGAGGAGGAGGAGCTCGTGGATCAGCTCTGTTTGTTGAGTTTGGCAGCAAAGGTTTCTAGGAAACAACATTTGTATGAGGCTGGAGTTAATCAATATGTCTGAGTTTCTGTTGACTGACCGTAGTGTGTGTGTGTGTGTGTGTGTGTGTGTGAGAGAGAGAGAGAGAGAGAGAGAGAGAGAGAGCTTCACAGCTGGACAGAGCAGGACTGAAGTGAAGAGCGAGCAGAGCTTTAAATATCCAGCAGTCGTGTGTATAAACAGCCGTGCAGCCGTAGTAAGAAGCCTCAGTGAGTCAGCAGCCAAGTGATTGTTGGAGGAGGAGGAGGACGTTTGGACGGACAGGGAGTCTCTGTGTGGCGTGGACAAAGAGGCGCTGTCTCTCTGTGGCGGGGTCACAGCCCAGCCGATCGGAGCGTCCGAGTCTGGTCCCGGTTTCTGCCTCAGTTCACCATGAAGCGCTGCCTCGGACTCCTGCTGCTCTGCTCGGCCGTCCTGCACCTGGGTGAGTGGACGAGGACGCGTCCAGCTTTCATTCTGATAACTCCACACTGACCTCACACCTCGAGTCCGGCTGCAGCTCATGCTGCCTCCTTTTAACATCCATGCAGCTCAGAAACAAACTGACTGATATTAACTTCCAGCTGAAGCTTCGAAGCCTCTCACTTTGTTCTGCAGCCGTGTAGAAAACTGCTGAATGTGAAACCTCTGGTTGTGGTCGTCTCGTGTGGTTCAGTCCAGACGAGTCGATCCCTCTCTCCTCGGTGTAATTATTCTCTGTGCTGTGACAAACCTGATGTTTTGAGGAGCCGGAGCCTGTGGCGTGAACATGTTCAGGGACAGTGAGTGAGTGAAGCACCACAAGGTGGCAGCACAGTCACAGGGACAGAGTGTCTGCACAGACAGGCACATTATTAACATAATTAGTTTTTGATAAGAGTCAGGACCTGAGGATTCTCCTCTGACGGACGCCTGCTGCCGGCTGCTGGAAACACACTGAGCTTCGGTCGTCAGCAGCTTCACATGTTTCTTCATGTATTTGTTGTTTTATATGTGAACAGAAAATTAATGGCAATGTAGGAAAACACAATTTTAAAAAGATGAAATTCAGCATCAAATCCTGGACATTAATAATTCCTGAAATCTGCTGACAACAACATTATGATGTAAAAATATATAAACAACTATTTTCAGCACACGTCCTGTATTTGACACCTTTATCCAAAGCGACGTCCATCTGAGAGTAAATCCAACAGGATCCAGTCAGTTTAATTCTGACACACAGGAAACAAACATTTACTAAAAACTACCTTCATGCTAAGCTAACTATCTTCATTCTGAGCTAATTACCTTCATGCTAAGCTAACTGTCTTCATTCTGAGCTAATTACCTTCATGCTAAGCTAACTATCTTCATTCTGAGATAATTACCTTCATGCTAAGCTAACTATCTTCATGCTGAGCTAATTACCTACATGCTAAGCTAATTAGCGTTCGCATCATGAACTGATTTACTTTCTGCCTTGTTAAATTATGTGGAAAACAAACTGAATAACATTCTCAGATTATGAGTGAAAATAACTAAAGTCATCTTTAGCTCAGATTAGCTGCAGTTATCTTACAATCTAGCTTGCACATGATTTAGTCAGTTACTGTCTCGTTAGCTGTTTCCATGGCAGACAGAATGCAGTATTCAGTCAAAGTACAGATACTGTATTTTTGTATTTTAGGTCTGTTTTGTAGTAGTTTCAGATTCAACAAGTGTTTTGCAGAAGTTAGTTATGTTGTGATATTTTTATACAGTGAAACATGTCAGAAAGTCAGATTCAGGTTTAAACTCAATTTTGGCCGAATACGTTGTTACTGTGTTTTTGTAGAGACAGACAGAAAGAGATGAAGAGTGAAGGAGAGGAGAATGTTGCAGGAAGTTTTTTTTGGATGTTTTTCAGTGTTATACAGTTTTACAACCGACCTGAATGTGATGGATGAAATGTTCCCTCTGTCAGTGTTTAATACTTGACATCTGCAGTCCCACTAAATGAAGGTGAACATGCAGGCCACTGCTGAGCTCATCTCAACGCACGAGGCTGAATAAAGTGAAACCAGTTTGCTCCTCAGGTTCTGGACTTCGCTGCTATAAATGCTCTGATTACACGGGACGCTGCCAGAACGTGCAGGAGTGCACGTACGAAGACTCGTGTATATCTCTGAGTGAGCGAGGTCAGTGGACGCCATCGACTTCACGTCCATCTGGTTTTGATTAGACGTCCTGTTCCTCAAGTACACTGCCTGTTAAATTCATATATATTATTACTGATGTGTTTTCATGTTGTCAAGGTAGAACTGAGTTTAACTGTTTGCTACAGTGGTGTTTGATTTTTAACTATTTATGCAACTTAAATATTTTAAATAACTAAATCCATGTTTTTATAATGAGAAGATACGTCACTACCTTTTATTGCTAACAATGATTAGTTGGTCGTGAAGATTCAGTGTGTGTGTGTGTGTGTGTGTGTGTGTGTGTGCAGGTGGGAAGACCATCCGTCAGTGTATCAGGTACACAGACTGTGATAACTCTCGTCTCACCCAGATGTTTCCAGCCATCTCTGGCTTCACCTACAGATGCTGCAGCAGCAACCTGTGTAACTCCGGCGACGCGGCGGCGGCGACCGCGGCGGCTCCGGTTCTGGCTCTGCTCGGGTCCCTGTTCAGCGTTTGGTGCTGCTGGATCTGAACCTTTACTGTCGCCGAGTGTTTGAGGATTTAAGTTAACATGAACTAAACTGAGTGTTTTTCTCGGGTCGATGAAGAACGACTTTTTCACCTTGTTTGCTAATTTTCAATTTCATACTTTTAACAATAAATACAAGGAAAAAAGACATTTCTTTGTTTTGTTGTGTTTTTACATAAAACTCATGTTGTGGTTTCTTCCTGGGAACAACTCAGGTTTATTTAAAGACGATTTAAAAACTACATTTTCTCTGTGAAATAAACAGGTCTGACCATGTCCCACATCAGGTTCAGGCTTTGATCATCCTCCTTTATTCTGCAGCAGCCGAGACTTTGTATTGGAGAATCTTTCATCTCATTATTCATTATAATGACTTTTTTTCACTGGTGAAAGTTGGTTGTTTTTAATCCTTTTATTTCCGTGTCTCAGATCTGCAGAAAGTTTCAGTTTCTTGAAATAAATCAGTTTGAAGATGATGTTGATGTGTTTCTAAACCATCACCTGTTTGTCTCTGTGTCATTCTTCATTTATTCATTCATTCGTTCATTCGTTCACAACACTTGAAGATGTTCGTGTTCTTCATGTTGTCCAACTTCATCTCAAGAAGAAATTCAGTCTCAGACAGTGATGAAATGATGAAACATGTTCAAAGTGAACCTGATGGATACGAACAGATTCTGACTGGAAATGATTCGTTATATATCCAACTCAGTTTCTGCTGCTGCAGTTTGAACCGACTGAACATCTCCATCGTTCCCTCAACAACACAGACTGAGAGCAAATAGAAAAAAAACATTGATTTAAACATCATTAATGTCAGTTTATAGACTGAGACATTTCGTGCCACAGTGAAAATGAGCTGCGACAGGATTTAAACAGATCCATGACTCTCATGACTTCTCTAACTATATAACTTCTACATAACAGCAGACTTTATGAGACCTCACACTGAACCTCAGCAGGTTCTGAGCAGGTCGGACAGGCTGAGAATCTACAGAATGAGTTTGTGTTCCACTGAGACGTTTAATGCTGTTGACACGACACCGTCGTCCCAGAATGTGGAACGGTGGGAAACTGGGCTGAAACAGCAGAAGAAGAGAAGTGAAACATGTGACAGTCTCCTTGTGAAGCTTCATTGGCAGGGAGCTGTTGATGGCAGGATTCATGTTTCACGTCCTGCTGACGTCTCAGATCATGAGAGTGGACAGAGAATAAGACGCTGCCTCGTGGCGGCCTGAAGAGAGACATGGTCCTGGTCTGGACACGCCGTCTGCTTCCTGGTCTTCAGTCGCTGATCTCTCCCAGCCTGTCCTCCTCGGTCTGTCGTCCAATCACCTCCAGCTGCACCTTCTTCTTCTGCCCTTTCTTCTCCTCCTCTTTCTCTGCTTTCTCTGATTGGACATACCAGGGCTGAAGGGCGGAGCTATCGCAGGTCCGGCCTCCTCTGCGGAAGCCTCCTCTGCCGGCTCGGACCAACCCCCAGCCCTGCAGAGGGGGGTCGGCGGCGCCCTCCTGGACGCCCCTGGTCTGGTCCAGCTCCTTGGCGCTGAGAGACGACATCCTGACGGGAACCGTGTTGCCGAACTTGGAGTAGTCGACGCAGTACCGCCCGTCCTCCTCCGTCATGATGGAGACGAAGCGCCTCCCCCACAGGATCTCCTCAGGAGTGTAGGAGGTCCGGGCCTGCATGGTGATCCCGGTCGTTTCCACCACTCCTGAAACCAGACAGGACACATTCACTCGTATCGTAGCATGACCGTACGACACGTTCGCAGGTGAACACTCGTCGCCTGCTGAGCTGACGTTCAGGTCAAAGTTCACCAAAGTTGAACTCTACTCAAAGCAAAGACGTGAATTCGTTCAGCTGTGACGGTGAGAGGCCAGAGGAGCGAATTAAAAGATGAATCTGTCAATCAACAATTTAATGAGTCGACTAGTCTTTTCAGCACTACAGTAAATTATTGTCTTCACCTGCCAAAACAACAAAGTCATAAAAAGAGAAAATGTTAAATGAAAAATACTAAATTTAAGAACTAGAAAAATCCGATTCTGAAGAAGTTGGAAATGTAAACCTAAAAGAAGAAAAGCAAACTTGGCTGAGGTGGTGAAACACGCGAGAGTCAGACTGTGTTCCTGGATCCACGTGAGCTGGTCCAGGTGTGGTGGCTCTGACCTTCCAGGATGACGATGATCTCCAGGTCCTCGGAGGCCAGCGACTGGGCGGACAGCTCGTACAGAGGACTCCCCCTCTCCATGGTGTGGCTGATGATCAGAGGAGAAACCAGGAAGATGCCGTTGCTCCTCAGAGGGTTCTCCACCTGGATGTCCAGCTGGGACACCGGGATGACCTCGCCCTCCGCCGTCACCGTCCGCCGGATCACCTGGAGGGAAAACTTCAGTCAGACTTCCAAACAAAACACAGTGTCTAGAACCAGATTGATCGACTGAGAGCGGCCGGAGGAAAATTAGATTTGATTTTTATCACATTCATTTGGAGACTCAAACGTTCTGATTGACTGATTCCACATCTGCACAGTGTGAAGCTCAGCTTGGAGCAGAGGCTGGAAACGGGGGGGTGGGGGGGGGCTCAGTGAACCTGGACACACAGGATGGATGCTGTGACTTGGCATCTTTTTGTCGTCCCTGTCCCGGGGCCGAGCCCAGGCTCAGGAACGTAAGCGGAGCACGAGTGACTCTGATTGGTCAGCTGCTGTCTGACGTGGCAGCGCGGCTCGGCTGCAGTGCGGAGGCCTCACCTGCAGCTGGACGGTGGCAGAGATGATCATGCTCTTCCTCAGGTCTCCCACTCGGAACATGAAGGTGGGCCGACCGTTCCGAGTGGCGATGACGGCGTTTCTGGAGAAGATGAGCGTCTCGGCTCGGCGGTTGGCCTGCGCCGTCTTCATGAACACGCAGCCCAGCATCACGGCGTTGATGATCAGCCCCAGAATGTTCTGGATGATCAGCACGGTGATGGCCAGAGGACACTCCTCCGTCACCATCCTGCCTCCGAACCCGATGGTCACCTGCGGCACACAGAGCGTCAGACGGCCGGCGGCAGACAAACCCACCTGGATCCCTCGACCAGAGCGACGGCAGCGCTCACCTGGACCTCGATGGAGAACAGGAAGGCTGAGGTGAAGGAGTGGATGGCGGTGACGCAGGGGACGGGGCCCGGCGCGTCGTCGGGGTCACGGGGCTCCAGGTCCCCGTGAGCGAAGGCCAGGAGCCACCAGATCATAGCGAAGAGCATCCAGGAGCAGAGGAAGGCCGAGGTGAAGATGAGCAGGGAGTGCTGCCACTTCAGGTCCACCATGGTGGTGAAGACGTCCTGCAGGAAGCGACCCTGAAACACAGACCACCGCCCACGTCTCCCACTTACACACAGACATGTCTCAGTGTGTCATCAGCTCAAAAGTCTCTGTGATTCAAAGACGTGAAAATCACTCAAGCATTTCCTGTTTTATCTTTATCTTCCTTTTTTTAAAGGTGATTCTTAGGATGTGAAAGTGTTTCAAACTGTGGTTTGTGTCTGAGCGGTGCAGCTGTGATACCTGCTCCCTGATGTTCTTGTGGGACACGTTGCAGGACCCGGTCTTGGTGATGAAGCGAGCTCGCTGGGATCTGGAGTGACTGCGGTTCGTCTGGTTCTGGTCCTCCGCCAGACGGGTCAACAGGAAGCCGTCGGGCAGGAGGCCCTTCCTGGCCAACATGATGCTGCACACACACACACACACACACACAGACACACACACACACACACACACACAGACACACACACACACACACACACAGACACACAGACACAAACACACAGACACACACACACACACACACACACAGACACACACACACAGACACACACACACACAGAGAGTACTGAACTGATTTTGAATTCAGGACTAATGTATTTGAGCATTTCTACATTGTGATCTTGTTTCTTTTATTTAAGTGAAGATTCTGAGTTTTTCCACAGACACAGACTGAAGACCAGACATTTCATCAAATCGTCAATATAAAATCAAACCGACGCTCTATAACAATAACAACAACAACAACAACAATAATAATAATAATAATAATGGAGCCATAAATAAAAACAAGCACAGACATGATCATCGGGTTTAATATCTACACTGTTCACACAGATGATGAACATCAGCTGTTCCGAACTGATCAACACTGAACAGCCGATGAAGGTTCATGTAAACAGAAACAAACAGGAACAAATGCACAACACGAATCTCACATTCAAAATAAAAGTCACGTTACCTGATCAAACAGGAAACAGCAGCTTCAGCCCGGACACGAACAAAGATCTGATTTATCTCATCAGGCTTTTATTCATGTAGACGTGAGACAAACTGGGCCTCCATCGTTTCCCATCACATCCTCCATCAGACCAGGACCACAGTCAACATCACACAGGACACGAGGCTTCCGGTCAGGACCTTCAAAATACAACTCCAGCTCACCTGACTGACGTCATGAAACAGACGAAAAGAAAAGGAAAGAAAAGGAAATGAATAGAAATGCTACTGTTTCTTGAAAAAATCTTTATGAAAAATAGAAACAATCGAAGCAGATTTTTGTATAATCCTCATCTTGAATTTAGTATTATTCAATTTTCCCTATAAAGATAAATATAAATATCGTCTACACACTTTTTTGTTTATTTCTCGTATTTCTTTTTGAGCAGAAATTATTTTCTGCAGTGGTAGAAAGTAACCAAGTACATTTACTCAAGTATTGCATTTAGGTGCAAGTTTGAGGTAATTTATACTTCTTCATATTTATACTTGTGCGTCACTACACTTCACAGACATTAAAAGTAATGAAATGCAAGAATTTTCCAGACAGAGCTTCATTTTTTTTTAAAATTAATGATTGATTGATTGACTCATTGACCGATTCATTGTTTTGTCTCTAAAGCCAAATGTGACGTCAGCAAACAGCTTCTGTTTTCGGTTCATAACCAAAACCATACATTATTTACAGGAATTTGCATTTTCCACGTGTCTTTTCATCTTGTGCGTCATTTTCACTTATTTCAGACGATCCAGTTCTTTTTAGTGCTGAATGAAGGCTTTTTGCTCAAATTTAAAAGACATTAATTTTGGAATATTTCTTTAGTTTCCGGTGTCTGTTGATTCAGATATGTTGAGCTTGACAGAAGCTGCAGGATGCTGCACAGGATGCTGACTGCAGCGGCCTCTTGCTGCCGAAAGAGGGCGACAGAGTGGAGTCTGATTCATGTAAACACAAACGTGAAAAAAAGATATCAGTAAATCCTGTTAATTATTCACTAAAAAGAGTCAGTGTGACTTTTATTTGATTCCTGGAGGGAATTTTAAAACATTTACCCGAAAGGTCTAAAAAAAAAAAAAAGCCTACAGTTTATGAAATGATCCATTTTTTTATGGTTAACTGGAGGAAAAGTAAAAGCTTTTGGTTCTACAAATAAACAAATATTCATTTTATGATCAATGAGTCAATTTAGTTTCCATATCTTTTTATATCATTTACATCAATGGAAATCATACACTCAAATGCACATTTTTTTGTAACCAAACCTTTCTTTTATATTCAATCTTTTTATATATATATAATAATAATTATTATTGTTGTTGTTGTTGTTGTTGTTGTTGTTATATATAGCAAATCAAGCACCTTCCTGCTAGTTTATGATTTCAATCTTTTACGTTACTGATATAAAAGTCGTCATGGACTATATGTATTTATTTTATTACTTTTTGTGTTTTGTATTTATTGAAACTTCAGTGAATGAAGTGTCATCATGAGTCTCGACTGTCGACTACAGAAGAAGAAAAAGAGTTCCTTCACTTCCGGTCTCCACCGGATGTTTTGGTTTTTTGATGGAGGAGCTGAAGGCGTGAAAGATGACGAACACATATACACGTAATGTTATGAAAAGAGAGGATTTTTTGTTAATGATAATATTTTTAATGATATTTATGAATTGTGTCTGTGACGCTGCCGTTGTGTCGCTTTGTGATGCTAATGTGAGCTAATGATTTCTGGTTTTACAGTGAACGTTTCAAATGAAAGAGTTTCTCTAAGCAGTCAGTGAAATTCTCTTATCACACATGAATAAAGTGACAGAGACATCAGAAGGTTTGACAACGTGTTTGTGTGACGGACATGTGATTATTATAACCAGTGGTGGAAGCATTCGCATCCTGTACTGAAGTAAAAGTACCTTGATAATACTCCATTACATGAAGTCCTGCGTTCAGAATCTTACTTATGTGAAAATACAGTAAAGTAAAAGTCTTATGAGCAAAATGTTCGTAATGTGAAAGTCGTCATGTTGCAGAATGATCTCGATCAGAGGTTCATGTTCAGGACAGAAACTTTCTAATGATTCTGAGCTCATTTTAGTTCAAACTGCCAACATCAGCTGCTGCAGACTGGAGAGCAGATGTGCCACTCATGATGAATCTGTTTGTAGTGACAGACGGAGACATCAGACTGATGGTGCAGCTTCGTGCCACCAACGCAGCCATGTTCACTGGGAGGAGGAAGTCAGCCATGAGAGGCTGGACGTCAGTCCACTCCACACACTGCTGCGGCCTTCTCATGAGCAGAAGTCCATGTCTAGGCTTTCATGTGAGGGGCCGAGCTGGCAGGCATGAGGACTCACAGGTGGCTTCTCAACAGGAGGGTTTTTTCTCACACTTCTGTCAATGTCCCTCAAGGATTTAAGTTCTATCTTATTTTATTCACCCCAAAAAGAAGAACAGTTTACTAATGAAAGCAGGTAGTCATGAACAGGTTGTTGAACACTTGTTACTGGGCACCAACATGTTGACGCAGCTCTGAATTTTCATGTGTTCAGTCTTAACTTCCTGTCACCCACCAATAATACATTATGTTCCGATAAAGCAAGTGTAGACCAAACCATGAAAGTTCTGCAAATCAAATCACACAAGGCCCACTTCCTGTTGCCAGTAATGACACAATGCCGATGACTCCTAATCGGCATTTAGACGTCCTCAGGACTGTGAAGTTTGGCAACATTGGACAATGTACACCAACGTTAAAACAACTTCCTGTTTCAATGCAAATAATGTGTCATCATGACAACAGCATTTGATGAAATAACTCAGCTTCAATATTTAGCGTCACCAAGGTCTTAAGACCCTTCTGACCACATATGAGATGGGTCTGGTCGACCTGCTCACTGAAGTACATCAAAGTATAAAACATGTCACGTCCTCTCCACTAGGTGGCACAGTGACGATAACTGATGTCTGCAGGCCGGGACTCTGATCAGCTCATGATGAACTGGTGTGTCTCCTGCAGGGTGATAAGAAAAGAGATGGGGCTTCAGGGGTTCTTGTCAGCGCGGCAGCTGAAGAAGAGGTGGGACAACTTAAAAGACAAGTACAAGGTCAGTCATGGAATTGGTATCAATAAAGTCTTATCAGTTCCCATCCCTCGTCACCTTTGTGAAAGTGAAATACAAGCAAAATGGGGAAGCGCTCATCAGCCCACTGCGCCATCGTACCACTCTCAGTTTTATATTCACCTTTATGTTTTATGTTCTATCTGCTGCTTCTGTCTCGGCCAGAAAACTCATCTCAAGTAGATTTTGAATGTCAGTGAGGAGCTTCTCCGAAAGATAAAGTTATTTACACGAGAGATAAAAACACCTTTAGATTCTCATTTCCTTTTCCTGTGTAGGTGATGAAGAACCCTCCAAAGGGCATGCAGGCTTTGACCCAGCCCAGCTCGTGGCGCTGGTTCCACCTGATGGAGGAGGCCACGGCCGGCCCTCTTGCTGGGACCGCCACCATCGTCCAGCCCTCCCTGCTGGACGAGGAAGAGGAGCACGACCCAACGCTGCCTCCACTCGCTCCTCCCAACATGGGAAAAGCTTTTTCCTGACTGAATGGAGTTGAAACTAGAACTGTGGATGGTGTCAAGCCACTTGTGGAGGTCCTGGATCTGAATGGAATTGAATCACCTGTGGAGATTGTTGCAGCTGGAGGAGACTTGATGGAGACCGAGCGATTCTCGACAGAGCGGGTTTAGAGAGCAGCTCTGGATGGAGCGCAGGCTGAGATAGAGAGAGAGAAGGAGGTCGTACCACAGACCGGGTTGTACCAGAGACTGATGACTGCGGACCTGGACCCAGACCAGCTGGAGACCAGACAGAGACTGCTTCCTTTGTTCCAGAAGCTCGTTGAGAAGCTGTGAGCGGAGGATGCAGTTTGGTTGATGCTGTTGCCAACCTCTCCACGAGCCAGTAAAGACTCTGCCGGCCTCTCCTGTGATGTACCAACTTCTGCTTACGACGCCTTTACACTGTGTGATCATCCATCTGAAAATGGTGTTCCCGTTAGAAATTTGGGAATAAGTGCTACTGCAATGACTCATCAGAATACACTGGCCTTTACTTTGGCTTCTTGTGGCTTCTGGCTTCTCGTGGCTTCTCGTGCCGTCAGAGCAGCTCAGACGGACGAGGCCAGCTGATGATGTGCCACGTGTTTATTTCCATGTTAGCACTTTGATTCATCACACAGTCTGAAATAACTCATGTGACTTTATTAGACCTATCTCACATAAGCAATGGCTTCAGCAGCGAGGAGTCACACCCACCTCAGTCATATATTCCAGTCTGTATCTGCTGTCACATGCAGCTCTGCTGTCAGCGTCAGCCACAGTGACAGGTTGGCAACTTTTTTTTTATTTTAATTTATTAACCTTTATTCAGACACATAATCTGATTGAGACACAGGGTCTCATTCTCAAGAGAGACCTGGTCAGAACCACCGTCACACAAAGTGACAGACAGGACGTTCAGGACAGAGACAAAACAGATCACAAATCCTACATGATAGATATGTTCACGAGCAAACAAGAAAAAAGGTTGTTTCACTATAATACAATAATTTAAAATGATACATGTTATTCATTACACTGTAATCTGAGAAGCCTCTGGTGTGAGACAGTAAGATAACATGAGCTGCAGCTTTATTGTCTCCAACATGACAATAGATGAAAAACAAACCAGGCTGCAGTCCCATTGGACTTTAACTCATCCTGAGATCAGATCAGATAAAACTTTATTGATACCTTCACAGCAGGGGTGGGTGGTCCTTGGACAAACAGAAAACAGGCGCCAATTTCTAACAAGTCACACTTTATAAAGGCTTTATAAAATATAACTAGTGACTTCATTAATGATTGATCAATTGTTTATGAAGCATTATAGATCAGTATCTTCCATCTGAAAGACATCTCAGGGCTTTCACCACCTCTGGAAGAAAGCCATGGAGAACATGGACCATAATCCACTTATTAACATTCACAACTACAAACCTGGTGTTTTATTGTAAAAACTCTATATTAAAGACTTAAAATCAAAGGAAAAATAAACACCAGTCAGAAGAGTTTTTCACCATCTGGCAAAAGGATTCCTGTGAAGTTCTAATGACTGAATTTTAAAGTGTTGGTGAACAGACTTTTCATGATACAAATGAAAATAAAACAGAGAAACTGTATTTTACATTAAAAAACAAAACAACAAAAAAAAATTAACTCGCTGAAACGTTGAATATTTGTTTCGTATTAAACATGAGCGTTCTCCGCCCCCCAGCTGCCGGTCACGTGACGGCGGGCAGGCCGGGGTCGTGTTATCGAACACACCCTCCCGGGAGCGGAGCGGACAGATGCAGGTGAGCCTCTGATTAACGGAAACGGTTTTATTCATCCGGTGACGATGACGTGAGGAGCCGAGAGGCGGCGCAGGTCTGAAGCAGCTCGGTGTGACGGAGGCCGCCGCGGGTCTGAGTCTCTGCGCTCGCTCCGCTGTTTGTGAGCCGTTAGCCACCGAAGCTAACTAGCAGGCTGCTTCAGTTAGCGGCTCGCGGCGGTTCATCCTCGGAGGAGACCGACTCCCGCCGCCGCTCGCAGGGACGCTGAACCCGCACCGGGACCGTCTGACGGGATGGACGGAGACAGGCCACCGCCGGAGGACCGGAGCCGGTAAAAGCTGCAGGATGCGGGAGCGGATGTAGTTAGCATCAGGCCTAAAGACCAGCACACCTCCCTCCTCGTCTCCTCGTTTCCTCCTTCCTCGTCAC
This sequence comes from Centropyge bicolor, assembly GCA_037975185.1. Lineage (NCBI taxonomy): Eukaryota > Metazoa > Chordata > Actinopteri > Pomacanthidae > Centropyge > Centropyge bicolor. Next base: position 231,112 of record JBBMOC010000112.1, on the reverse strand, counting down.
CTCGTTTCCTCCCTCCTTGTCTCCTCGTTTCCTCCCTCCTTGTTTCCTCGTCTCCTCGTTTCCTCTCTCCTTGCCTCCTGAGCTCAGACCTCCTCCCCTCCCATGATCACGATGGAGTCCGTCCTGAACCCGCTGCCTCCGTTTCCAGAAAACTCCTATAAAAGTAAGTGATCTCGGTCTGTGATGATCCTCTGACCTGGCGCCCACTTCCTGTTGACCTTTGACCTGTGCCTTCCAGTGACCGAGGAGGACGTGAAGAGGCTGATCGAGTTCAGGGCGTCCAACGAGGCTCTGTTCACCGGGAAGAGGAACTCGGCCAAGATCGCCTGGAGGTGAGACCCTGAGTGTGCAGCTGCTGTCCGAGCGCCTGAGTCTGGGCTCACCCTCTGTTTGCTCCGCAGCACCATCCTCAAAGGCCTGGGGCTGGAGGGCAAGCTGACCGCAGACCAGATCGCCAAGAAGTGGGACAACCTGCGCACCAAGTACAAGGTAAGGTGGAAGCGTGCGGCGAGCAGACAGATCAGACACCTGAGGACTGGTCACCTGACTCACTGAGGACGTGTGTGTCAGGACAGTCACACTCAGTCTATTAGGAAGACGAAGGCTAATCATGAGCCACAATCAGGTTTATTGTCCAGTAGGTGTTCACACACGACGGAATTTGTCTTGACGTTTTGTCGCCAAAGTCCTTCTGGAATGATGAATATAAACGTGAACGTGTTCCCAGTATAAAGAACATGGAGAACACAGATGTGTCTGAACTGGCTTCAATAAAGGATCCTTCGTCAACGTCGCATTCTTCAGTCTGATTGAGGAGTTGGTTCGAGGCTCTGATCATTGTTGAGGTTGTAGTTTGTGCTGCTGTCAAACTTTATATCTTTTCTACTTTTTGAACTATTGCGTTTCAGTCGTGACATGTGGAGGAACTCAGGTCCTCCAGCCACGCCACACAGAGTGTGTACATGTGTGGACGTCCGGTCAGTGAGCAGAGCTCAGCTCCTGTACATCTGTACTACCTGGAAAACAGGAACCAATACTCTTATTTCTTATTCTCAGGTTTCTGCAACACATCCCATAATCTCAGCTTTCATAGTAGCTGCTCAGGTTGAGCTTCAGAGTCCGTCTGCAGGTGTCGCTGTTGCCGCTCACGCAGCTGCTTCGACCTGTGTGTGATCACAGTGATGTCATCAGCGAGGCCGCAGTGTCCTGTGTGTGATCACAGTGATGTCATCAGCGAGGCCACAGCGTCCTGTGTGTGATCACAGTGATGTCATCAGTGAGGCCTCAGCGTCCTGTGTGTGATCACAGTGATGTCATCAGCGGAGCCACAGCGTCCTGTGTGTGATCACAGTGATGTCATCAGCGAGGCCGCAGCGTCCTGTGTGTGATCACAGTGATGTCATTCTCAGTGTCTGGATGCTTCTTTATTCTGCTGTTCAAAGATTTTTTTACGCTCACAGTGGTTCCAGTCACAAACCAAACGTAGGCGGATCACGACTGTTTACTCTGGAGCTTTTGTTGAGTCCACAAGGCTCTGATTTCATGCTGAAATGAAAAAGAACTGGAGTTAGTTTGTCCAGCATCCTGTGGGGGGAACCTCAGGCTCAGGTTGTTGTGACTCTGTTCTAAACAATAAGTCCATGAGCCGTTCCTCTCACGGTGAGTGAACAGATCGTCATGTGTAAACTGGTTCGGTTTGTTTTCAAATGTTTGTGATGTGTAAAGGTCGACCAGGTGAGTTGTTGTTTTCCAGGACCTGAAGCAGCCGTACCAGGGCCAGGACAGCCTCGGGGCCGTGGTGGAGTCGTGGCCCTGGTTCCACATCATGGATGAAGCCATGCAGGGTCGTCTCTACAACAGCAACCTGGTGCTGAGCCCCGAGGCCGCCGCCGCCGCCGGCAACGCGGCTCACCGCTGCAGCAGCCAGCAGAGCCAGAACCAGGAGAACACCGACATCCTGGAGTTCCTCATCAAGACGGAGATGGAGGACACGGTGGCGGCAGAAGCTGCGGAGGACGATGGGACGGTCCACGCAGAGGCTCCTCCTGCCGAGGGAGTCCCTATGGGCTGGAGGAGGATGACCGAGTGCTCCTATAAAAGTAGGTCGATTCTCCGCCCGCCGGCAGTGACGTGTGACGACCTGTCATGTTTGTGTTTTGAGCATTTTCGTTGAAATACTGAAAGGCCTCAGAAGCCTAAAATACAAAAGTCTTCGTGGTTGTTTCTTGGACCATCTGTTACATTAAAATATGGATTTTTTCTTCCACTTCTGAATCATTTGTTCTTCCAAGCTCTAAAATATTCTCCGTCTGAACTAACAATGGTTGCTCTCGTTCACAGTGACCGAACCAGAAACAGAAAGAATGATCAAACTTCGAGCTGCAAACGAAGCACTTTTCACTGGCAGGAAACATTCGGCCAAACCGGCCTGGAGGTGAGCGACGCTGCACAAAGTTCACTAAGTTCCTGCGTCCGCAGTCGTGGGCCGAGGACTCAGTCACGTCTTTTCTTACAGAGCCATTCTGTACGAGCTGGGTCTGCAGGGGAAGCTGACCACGGACCAGCTGGCTAAGAAGTGGGACAACCTGAAGAGGAGATACAAGGTAGGTGCTCCCACCTCCAGCTCCAGAGACAACCTGTCCCTGACTCGGAGACACGTCTCTGTCCAGGTGACGCTCCAACGCTCGCACCAACACATTCAGTCTCCAGCACGAAGGACGAGTGACTGACCAGAACTTTAGCTTTTATTTTCTGAGACACAGACAAAGTTCAGAAGTACAGACAGTTTGTCCTTCTATTTAATGCACAACAGTATATATAACAGTCGTATAAACGAGCCTCACAGGAAACAGCCAGAGGCTTTATGACGAGAGCACTGAGCCTGAAGCTCGTCCCCTCATCACGTCACAGTTCTGGTGCACAAATGAGAGCGTGAATGTGGGAGCAGAGGTGTCCCTGTGAGCTCTGGGTTTGAGGAGGTGGAGCTGGTGGCGGTGTTGACAGCAGGATAAGGTCCCTCTGTGGACGACCTGTCGAGTTTTCTCTTTCCACCAGGAGCTGAAGTTTCCTGCTCGTGGTGTGGAGACGAACCCGAGCTCCTGGCCCTGGTTCTACCGCATGAACGACGCCATGGAGGGACGCTTTGCCGGGGCTGCCCCCATCCTCACGCCCATAGTGGAGGACGAAGACGAGGACTGTGAGCCGCTGTCGCCGACGCCCAAGAAGCGGGCGCGGCGGAGTCGAGGGGGGATGGCCGAGTTCCTGACCGAGTCGGAGATGGACCTGCTGGTGGATCATGAAGAGAAGAACGGGTCGGCGGCTCTGGGAGAACTGCACCGGATGGCCGAGTTCACCTACAAGTGTAAGAAGTGCCGCATTGCATTGTGGGTATTCTCTGTAAACTGTCCAGCAGGAGTTCAGCAGTGTTGCAGGAGAGAATGAGACGTGTGGAGGACCAGGGCTGGGCTTGATGTGTAACTAAAGCAAATGGAGGAAGCAACAGAGAATCACAATGAAAACATCATCCCAGCCCGTTCAGGTCACATGAACTGAAGTCATGTCACTAATTTATCAGGTTTTAACATTTACACCAACACTTGAGTCAGATGGATGAGAAACATGAGTGACTCTACAATCCAAAGGTTCATTGAGTGTGTGTTGCTCATCATTTCAGTGACGGAGGAAGACACCAGGAGACTGATTGAGTTACGAGCTGCTAACGAGTCTCTGTTCACCGGGAGAAGGAACACCGCCAAGCCGGCCTGGAGGTACGAGCAGCGAGACGATGGAAGAACCTGGACTGAAGATCCGTCACGTGTGGGTTCGCATCATTGACTGGTTTGGTTTTGTCCACAGGGGGATCGTGAAGGAGATGGGTCTGACAGGGAAGATAACACCTGACCAGGTGGCCAAGAAGTGGGACAACCTGAAGACCAAGTTCAAGGTGACGTCCGTCTGCAGCTCGATGTGCTCAGGCAGAGCTGCAGGATGCTCAGCCTGATGACCAATCACAGCGTCAGATGAGACGAGCTGCAACAATTAGTCAATTCATACATTTTCTAGTCTTTTAATCTAATCTGCAACTATTTTTATAATCCGTTAATCATTGAAGCCATTGATCAAGTGTTTACGTTTGCTGGTTCCAGCTTCTCCAGTCTCTCAGCAGCTTTGTGTGTCTGTGTGTGTGTGTGTGCGCGTGCGCGTGTTTGTGTGTGTGTGTGTCTGTGTATGTGTGTGTGCGTGTGTGTGTGTGTGTGTGTGTGTGTGTGTGTGCAGGACCTGAAGTTTCCTCCTCGGGGAATGGAGGGCCAGACCAACCCGGCCTCCTGGCCCTGGTTCCAGCTGATGAGCGACGCTCTGGAGGGACGGCTGACAGGAAAAGCTCCCAGAGTGACGCCGGTGTGGAGCAGCGAGGAGGACGGCGTCTTCGGCTCGTCTCCGCCTCCAGACAGAGACTGTCTGATGGCGGAGAGGAGCAGCGTGTCGGAGCTGGAGAGCATGGTGGGAGGAGACACCGCCGAGGCTGATGGGAACGTCACTTACATCGACGCCAGCGGAGAGGAGTGCTCGACGCCCTCAGACCTCTCCTACAAGAGTGAGCCGGGTTGTTGCTCTGGGTTCAGTGGTGTCTCAGGTCGACTGGAACCAGCTGTTGTTTGAAAGATTCATCTACTCGTCTTTAACAGTTTTTTATAATAGAATATTTTCATTATTTGTTGTTGTCTTCTCTGTGTTTTTCCCTCACCACAGACATTATTATGTTCTTGGTTCAGTGGTGAGGATGTGAAGCTGCCGACAGCGTGGCCTCCATTAGAAAGCACTGCTGCTTTTAGTCAGTTCATTAGGAACTTTATCATGTCTGGTTTCACCACACAGGATCCAAACAGGTCATTGACAGTCCTCGTTGTCTCTGTGTGTCGGCCGCAGTGACAGACCAGGACACCAGGAGGATGATTAAACTTCGAGCTGCTAACGAGGCCTTGTTCACCGGGAGGAGAAACGCTGCCAAGGCTGCCTGGAAGTAAGCTCCTGTCTGTTAGAGAAAACTCCTTCCAACCAAGTGTGTGTGTGTGTCCTGCCGCTCATGTGGTCTGTCCTGACTCAGGGCCATCCTGAAGGAGCTGGGGCTGCAGGGGAAAGTCTCCACCTACCAGATGGCAAAGAAATGGGACAATCTGAAGAGGAGATACAAGGTAGCCTCTGACTTCCTGTCTGACTTCCTGTCTGTGGCGCTCAGCTCCAAACCTATTGGTTCCTCCCGATGACGTAAATCTTTAAAAAACACCTCATGAATACACAGTTTGATGTTTGAAGGTTCATTTTCAGCTGCTCACTGTGGTTTTGATCAAACCAACAGGAGGAAACAGTTCATTTGTTGGGGACTATTTTCAGCGGCGGATGAATCCACATTTAGTGCTCTCGACTGTTCTGATGTGCTCTCTGCTCCTCTCCCCTCTCTCCAGGACCTGAAGTATCCTCCTGTTGGGATGGAGAGCGTGGCGGACGGCACCTCCTCCTGGCCCTGGTTCCACCTGATGAACGAAGCCATGGAGGGCCGCCTGGCCAGCAGCGCCCCCCTCCTCACCCCCGTCACTCAGGATGACGAGCAGCAACCAGACCCCGCCCCCAGACACCGGCCCCGCCCCGCCCCTCCCCCTCCGCCCTCATCCTCCTCGGACTACCGACAGGAGCCGTTCAGCGACGGCAGCGAGCAGAGCCAGCGCAGCGCCGAGGCCTGCGCCGGCCCGCTGGGAGGACTGGAGAGGGAGTGGGACATGGTGGAGAGGGAGCGGGCGGCGCTGGAGCGAGAGAGGGAGATGGTGGAGAGAGATCGGGCGTCTGTGGAGAGAGAGAGGGCGGCGGTGCAGGCGGAGAGGCTGTGGCTGGAGAGGGAGCGGGCGGCGGTGGAGCGGGACAGAGCCATGGTGGAGCAGGAGAGAGCAGCGCTGGGCAGAGAGAGGGAGGTGCTGGAGCAGAGAGCCCTCATGCTCAACTCTGTGGGACACTCCGGACACCTCAATGCCCTCATGTAGACCACGGTGCTGTGGGGATGTGGACCGTCCCTGCAGAGACGTCCCGCTCTGTCCTGGAGCTCTGGACCTTCTGTCTGGAGCAGAGAAGGAGGGGTGGAGCCGGGGAACCACTGCAGCCCAGTCACTGACCCGCCCGGGTCCTGGAGACGGCCACCGCCTGGGGGGGGGAGACGCCCGCCGCCCGGGG